>JAQJVL010000242.1:629940-741599 GCA_035578905.1 Stictocephala bisonia | reverse complement strand
GTTTCCAAAAAAATGTACCGAACAATTAAAAAAAAAGTCTTATAAACCGAATATTGTGACCTGAGACAACATAAAACACAGTGCGTAGTAACCGACCATTTTGACCTGAGACATCATAAAACACAGTGCGTAGTAACTGACCATTGTGACCTGAGACATCATAAAACACAGTGCGTCGTAACTGACCATTGTGACCTGAGATAACATAAAACACAGTGCGACTAACTGACCATTGTGACCTGAGGCATCATAAAACTCAGTCCGTAGTAACTGTCCATTGTGACTACAGACAACATAAAACACAGTGCGTAGTAACTGACCATTGTGACCTCAGACAACATAAAACACAGTGCGTAGTAACTGACCATTGTGACCTGAGATAACCTAAAACAAAGTGCGTAATAACCGACCATTGTGACCTAAGACAACATAAAACACAGTGCGTAGTAACTGACCATTGTGACCTAAGACAACATAAAACACAGTGCGTAGTAACTGAGCATTGTGACCTCAGACAACATAAAACACAGTACGTTGTAACAGTCCATTGTGACCTGAGACATCATAAAACACAGTGCGTAGTAACAGACCATTGTGACCTGAGACAATATAAAACACAGTGCGTAGACTAAATTAAAAATAAATATACAACGACCATTTTCAAAATCTAAACCTCAAATTAGAATCTTGCATCAAAATGCACAATTTGCGACCAACAAATTAGATGAAATTCAACTTGTTTGTGAAGAATTACGAACAGATGTTCTTGTAATTACTGAAAATGGTTTTAACACGTCAAACATTGGCCTATGTCACTTACCAAACTTCAAATTATCACATTCATTTTCCCGACAACTCTCTAAAGGAGGTGGAGTCGCTATTTTTTCAAGGTCAAATCTGATGTGTGAGTCTTTGGAGATTAACCTAGCCACGGAAAAGCACTTTGAAGTGGCTGGTGTTCGACTCCATACAAACAAATCAAAATTTTTCATAATTGGCATATATAGGTCCCCAGGAGGAAACGAAGATTTGTTCTTCTCAAAATTTGAATCACTACTGACTGACTTAACCAACAAAGACTATTATTTCATGGTATTGGGTGACTTCAACATAAATTCTCTTAACACTAACAACCGTTCCACAAAACGTTTTATTGATTTACTGAGGTCTTTTGGCCTTAAATTATCGATCTCCTCGCCAACGAGAGTAACGAACTCGACACAAACAACAATTGACAATGTCATAACCAACATTCCTGATGTTTCCGTATCTGTGGTCAACACAGCCTTATCTGACCACTATGGCCAAGAGGCCATCATTAGTGATACTCATTTTAAAAGGGAGCCTAAAATTACAAAAAAAATAAGAGACACAAGGCCCGATAATATAATACTTTTAAATGCTTCTCTCGCAAAAGAGGAGTGGTTATTCTTAAATTC
The DNA here is from genome assembly GCA_035578905.1 of Stictocephala bisonia. Taxonomy (NCBI): domain Eukaryota; kingdom Metazoa; phylum Arthropoda; class Insecta; order Hemiptera; family Membracidae; genus Stictocephala; species Stictocephala bisonia. The sequence continues at coordinate 740,160 of JAQJVL010000242.1, read as the reverse complement.
CAACTTGTCTTTGGAAGATAAGTTCAATATGTTTAATGATTGTTTGACTTTTCATATTGACAGCTGTTGTCCTATGAAAACAATTAAAATTGGCAATGAAAAAGGATCAAACAAATGGATCACAAAAGGGATCCTGGTCTCAAGGGACCGGCTAAAATTTTTCTCAGAAATTTACAAAACAACGAACGATGAACATTTCAAATTATTTTTTAAGCAGTATAAAAATATTTACAGAAAAGTAATAAGCATATGAGGTATCAAATAAAATTTTACAATCAAATAATGTCTCCAAAACAGCTTGGGGCATTATAAATAACAAGAGCAAACATAAAAAAGAGATGAAGCTGAACATCGGCGGCAGGTTAGTTAGCGATGCTTCTAGTCTGGCTGATGAATTCAATCGTTTCTTTGCTGCTGTTGTAGACAATAAGGCACAACTTCTCTCATTGGCTGAACGCATGCCTTCACGAAGGCCAAGTCCAGCACCATCAATGGTACTGAGTCTTGTTTCTGAGGAAGAAGTGTCTCAAATTATTAATGAGCTCCCAGCCAAAAAATCAAATGATTTAAATTTCATATCAATGGCTCTAATAAAAAAATGCTCCAAACATCTCTCGAGGCCATTGACACATTTAGTAAATTTGTCTTTTCAAACTGGAGTTTTTCCCTCACTCCTGAAAACAGCTAAAGTAATACCAATTTATAAAAAAGGAGATCCTTTTTCAATCAGTAACTATCGGCCAGTCTCTATTTTGCCAATATTGAGCAAAATATTTGAAAAACTTTTTCTAACAAGAATGTTAATTTTTTTAAATAAACACAACCAGCTCTCTGAGTACCAATTTGGATTCAGAAAGGGCAAATCAACTATAGACGCAGTGGTGAGTCTGATTGATATGGTTGTGGAGGGATTAGAATGTCGTGAATCCACCCTCGGTGTTTTTCTAGACTTATCAAAAGCGTTTGACTGTGTTGATCATAAGGTACTGCTAGCTAGATTGGAATCCCATGGTATTCGAGGCGTCCCTCTTGACTGGCTTAGTTCATACGTCAGCCAAAGAACTCAATTAGTTCAAATATCCAATCTTTCTTCTAAATTAATCAATCTGTGTTATGGTGTCCCTCAGGGATCAATTCTCAGCCCAGTCCTGTTCTTAGTCTATGTCAATGACATTGGGGCATCACTGCAACAGGGGAATATCGTACAGTATGCAGATGATACAACCCTGTTTTTTAGAGACAAGTCACCGGATCTTGTAGAACAACAAGCATTTTTAGAGTTGAATAAATGCATTCAACACTTCAAGAGCCTCAACCTAAAAACAAACACTTTAAAATCAAACTTTTTAAATTTTTCCTTACGTCCTTGTGGCCTAGAAAGGAGCCCCAATGTGATGTTGGAAGACACTATGCTAGAAGAAGTTCACACGTTGAAATTCCTTGGAATACACCTGGATCAAGGGTTGACATGGAATGTCCATACTGACGTGGTGTGCGCTAAATTAACATCAGGCATATTTGTTTTGAGGTCTTTAGCCAGATACTGCCCTATTCAGGTCCTGTTGATGGCATATTATGGCTTGATATACCCTCACTTAGCTTATGGCGTAGTGTTATGGGGATCCTGTACGAACAATCAATTTCTTAGATTGTTCAGGCTACAGAAAAAGGCAATACGAATAATCGCAAAAGTCAACTTAAGAGACTCTTGCAGGCCAATTTTTAAAAATTTGAAGATCTTAACGTTACCCTGCCTCTACATTCTCGAAACAACAACTTTTTTCATCTCTAAATGCTCCTTGACTCAGGGGCGAGACATACACGAATATAACAAAAGAGGCAGGGACAACTACAGGACTGGGAGACACAGAACAGTAACGTTTGAGCACTTGCCCTCAGAAGCAGGTGTTCATCTTAACAACAGACTGCCCAATTCTATGAAAATCGCCACAAATCCGAAAGCCTTCAAAACTCGTCTTAAAGGCTTTTTAGCCTATCATGCATTTTATGCTGTGGACGAGTTTTTGTCAAACAACTGGGAGACCATATAGTTGGTAAGCTGACACCGATGCTGGGAGTGGGATTAAGTAATTGGAAGAGTGAATGTTTTCTAAATCTGTATGTATGAGTGAATTTTGTAAAAGTGATTGATAACAAAATTATAGTTATTTTAAAACCATTCTGACTTTTGCAATGCATTTATGTATTTACTGCAATAAAAACTGATTTGATTTGATTTTGATTTGATTTAGTAACTGACCATTGTGACCTGAGATAACCTAAAACAAAGTGCGTAGTAACCGACCATTGTGACCTGAGACATCATAAACCACAGTGCGTAGTAACTGACCATTGTGACCTTAGACATCATAAAACACAGTGTCGTAACCGACCATTGTGACCTGAGGCAACATAAAACACAGTGCGTAGTAACCGACCATTGTGAACTGAGACATCATAAAACACAGTGCGTAGTAGCCGACCATTGTGACCTAAAACATCATAAAACACAGTGCGTTGTTACTGACCATTGTGACCTGAGACATCATAAAACACAGTGCGTAGTAAACGACCATGGTGACCTGTGACATAATAAAACACAGTACGTAGTAACAGACCATTGTGACCTGAGACATCATAAAACACAGTGCGTAGTAACTGACCATTGTGACCTGAGACATCATAAAAAACAGTGCGTAGTAACCGACCATTGTGACCTGAGATATCATAGAACACAGTGCGTAATAACTGACCATTGTGACCTGAGATATCATAAAACACAGTGCGTCGTAACCGACCATTGTGACCTGAGATAACATAAAACACAGTGTGTAGTAACCGACCATTTTGACCTGAGACATCATAAAAAACAGTGCGTAGTAAGAGACCAATGTGACCTGAGACAACATAAAACAGTGCGTAGTAACCGACCATTGTGACCTGAGACATCATAAAACACAGTGCGTAGTAACCGACCATTGTGACCTGAGACATCATAAAACACAGTGCGTAGTAACCGACCATTGTGACCTGAGACATAATAAAACACAGTGTGTAGTAACCGACCATTGTGACCTGAGACATCATAAAACACAGTGCGTAGTAACTGACCATTGTGACCTGAGACATCATAAACCACAGTGCGTAGTGACCGATCATTGTGACCTGAGGCAACATAAAACAAAGTGCGTAGTAACTGACCATTTTGTCCTGAGATAACATAAAGCACAGTGCGTAGTAACCGACCATTGTGACCTGAGACACCATAAAAAACAGTGCGTAGTAACCGAATATTGTGACCTGAGACAACATAAAACACAGTGCGTAGTAACCGACCATTTTGACCTGACACATCATACAACACAGTGCGTAGTAACTGACCATTGTGACCTGAGACATCATAAAACACAGTGCGTCGTAACTGACCATTGTGACCTGAGATAACCTAAAACAAGGTGCGTAATAACCGACCATTGTGATCTAAGACAACATAAAACACAGTGCGTAGTAACTGACCATTGTGACCTCAGACAACATAAAACACAGTACGTAGTAACAGTCCATTGTGACCTGAGACATCATAAAACACAGTGCGTAGTAACAGACCATTGTGACCTGAGACATCATAAAACACAGTGCGTAGTAACTGACCATTGTGACCTGAGATATCATAAAACACAGTGCGTAATAACTGACCATTGTGACCTGAGACATCATAAAACACAGTGCGTCGTAACTGACCATTGTGACCTGAGATAACATAAAACACAGTGTGAGTAACTGACCATTGTGACCTGAGACATCATAAAACTCAGTCCGTAGTAACTGTCCATTGTGACTACAGACATCATAAAACACAGTGCGTAGTAACTGACTATTGTGACCTCAGACGACATAAAACACAGTGCGTAGTAACTGACCATTGTGACCTGAGATAACCTAAAACAAAGTGCGTAATAACCTACCATTGTGACCTAAGACAACATAAAACACAGTGCGTAGTAACAGACCATTGTGACCTCAGACAATATAAAACACAGTGCGTAGTAACTGACCATTGTGACCTCAGACAACATAAAACACAGTACGTTGTAACAGTCCATTGTGACCTGAGACATCATAAAACACAGTGCGTAGTAACAGACCATTGTGACCTGAGACAATATAAAACACAGTGCGTAGTAACTGACCATTGTGAACTGAGATAACCTAAAACAAAGTGCGTAGTAACCGACCATTGTGAACTGAGACATCATAAAACACAGTGCGTAGTAGCTGACCATTGTGACCTAAAACATCATAAAACACAGTGCGTCGTTACTGACCATTGTGACCTGAGACATCATAAAACACAGTGCTTAGTAAACGACAATGGTGACCTGTAACATAATAAAACACAGTGCGTAGTAACAGACCATTGTGACCTGAGACATCATAAAACACAGTGCGTAGTAACAGACCATTGTGACCTGAGACAACATAAAACACAGTGCGTAGTAACCGACCATTGTGACCTGAGACATCATAAAACACAGTGCGTAGTAACTGACCATTGTGACCTGAGATATCATAAAACACAGTGCGTAATAACTGACCATTGTGACCTGAGATATCATAATACACAGTGCGTAGTAACTGACCATTGTGACCTGAGGCAACATAAAACACTGTGCGTAGTAACTGACCATTGTGACCCGAGACATCATAAAACACAGTGCGTCGTAACCGACCATTGTGACCTGAGACAACATAAATTACAGTGCGTAGTAACCGACCATTGTGACCTGAGACATCATAAAACACAGTGCGTAGTAACCGACCATTGTGACCTGAGACATCATAAAACACAGTACGTTGTATCTGACCATTGTGACCTGAGGCATCATAAAACACAGTGTGTAGTAACACACCATTGTGACCTGAGACAACATAAAACACAGTGTGTAGTAACTGACCATTGTGACCTGAGACATCATAAAACACAGTGCGTAGTAACTGACCATTGTGAACAGAGATATCATAAAACACAGTGCGTAATAACTGACCATTGTGACCTGAGATATCATAAAACACAGTGCGTAGTAACTGACCATTGTGACCTAAGACAACATAAAACACAGTGCGTAGTAACTGACCATTGTGACCTCAGACAACATAAAAAACAGTGCGTAGTAACCGACCATTGTGACCTGAGATATCATAAAACAGTGCGTAATAACTGACCATTGTGACCTGAGACATCATAAAACACATTGTGTAGTAACAGACCATTGTGACCTGAGACAACATAAAACACAGTGCGTAGTAACCGACCATTTTGACCTCAGACAATATAAAACACATAGCGGAGTAACAGACCATTGTGACCTGAGACATCATAAAACACAGTGCATAGTAACAGACCATTGTGGCCTGAGACAACATAAAACACAGTGCGTAGTAACCGACCATTGTGACCTGAGACATCATAAAACACAGTGTGTAGTAACTGACCATTGTGACCTGAGACACCATAAAACATAGTGCGTCGTAACTGACCATTGTGACCTGAGATAACATAAAACACAGTGCGTAGTAACCGACCATTGTGAGCTGAGACATCATATAACACAATGCGTAGTAACAGACCATTTTGACCTGAGTCAACATAAAACAGTGCGTAGTAACCGACCATTGTGACCTGAGACATCATAAAACACAGTGCGTAATAACCGACCATTGTGACCTGAGACAACATAAAACACAGTGCGTAGTAACCGACCATTGTGACCTGAGACATCATAAAACACAGTGTGTAGTAACTGACCATTATGACCTGAGATATCATAAAACACAGTGCGTAATAACTGACCATTGTGACCTGAGATATCATAAAACACAGTGCTTAGTGACTGACCATTGTGACCTAAGACAACATAAAACACAGTGCGTAGTAACTGACCATTGTGACCTCAGACAACATAAAACACAGTACGTAGTAACAGTCCATTGTGACCTGAGACATCATAAAACACAGTGCGTAGTAACAGACCATTATGACCTGAGACAACATAAAACACAGTGCGTAGTAACCGACCATTGTGACCTGAGACATCAGAAAACACAGTGCGTAGTAACGGACCACTGGGACCTGAGATATCATAAATCACAGTTCGTAATAACTGACCATTGTGACCTGAGTTATCATAAAACACAGTACGTAGTAACAGTCCATTGTGACCTGAGACATCATAAAACACAGTGCGTAGTAACAGACCATTGTGACCTGAGACAACATAAAACACAGTGCGTAGTAACCGACCATTGTGACCTGAGACATCATAAAACACAGTGCGTAGTAACGGACCACTGGGACCTCAGACAACAAAAAACACAGTGCGGAGTAACAGACCATTGTGTCCTGAGACATCATAAAGCACAGTGCATAGTAACAGACCATTGTGACCTGAGACAACATAAAACACAGTGCGTAGTAACCGACCAATTTGACCTGAGACAACATAAAACACAGTGCGTAATAACCGACCATTGTGACCTGAGACATCATAAAACACAGTGCGTAGTAACAGACCTTTGTGACCTGAGACAACATAAAACACAGTGCATAGTAACCGACCATTGTGACCTGAGACATCATAAAACACAGTGCGTAGTAACTGACCATTGTGACCTGAGATAACATAAAACACAGTTCGTAGTAACCGACCATTGTGACCTGAGACATCATAAAACACAGTGCGTAGTAACAGACCTTTGTGACCTGAGACAACATAAAACAGTGCGTTGTAACCGACCATTGTGACCTGAGACATCATAAAACACAGTGCGTAGTAACCGACCATTGTGACACGAATGTTTCCAATCCCCTTCAAAATCGTGGTATCGAGGTACTGTATATACTGGGCGTGCACAAGTTAACATATAATCTTTTTTAAATTTAGTAGATAAGTAGTAAAAATTATGAAGTTTTCAAGTAGTACCAGACTTGCTCAATTAAATGTTTATTTTAAAAATGTTCACTCATTAAGCCTGATTAAGGTCCAAAATGTTCAGGATTTTTGGAAGCAATACTCAATTTGTTCTATAACTTGTACTTGGCACCTCCTTGTTGATGCCATTATCATAAAGACTTGAATTTTTAAGAGATCACTCACTATATATAATATTACTTTTTTAATGTAATGTTCATATTATTTTTTATACAATAAATATTGATTGTATAAGATGAATTAAATGTTCCATCTTTTCAGCAATAGTAAAAATAATAGTGGAAAATATTTACTCAAGTTGTTTTGAAAGTGGCCAGATAGAAAACCTTCATTCTTATAATTTGAACATAAGCTTATTTTTATGAAAGAGACTAAAATATTTAGACGCAAGCCTCCAATGTTTAACAAAATATAATCTCGATTATCTTAATCTATATCTTATATTTACCGGTAAATTTTAATTGAATAAGCTAAATTTTTCTCTGATACAACCAGTTCAAAATACTACGTTTACGTACAGTTAAACATTTTTGCAATGGAGTTTAATTTCGTCACTGGCCAAAAGTAATAAAATAAACTAAATCAAACTATTAAGAGATTGTCAATTATTTGATGATTGGTTTCCGGAGATTTATAAGGTTTAAGCCTACCCCTGAATAGAGTTTGTTCTGTCGATAATAAGTACAATTTACTAATTCAATTAAATAAAAACAGCATTTTATTTTTTAAACCAAAGATTCACTTAAATTCGTAGTCAACTGAAAGATGAACTTCCTTGTTTCTGAACTGTACGTGTTTGAGTGGTTCCGGCTTATAGCACAGTATTTGGAGGAGCCGGGATTTCTTTGGAGTAGGCAATTTTAGTGCTGCACCATCATTGCGTTTACCAGTGGCAGGCGCTTGACGCCCCATACAGACTACAGCCACACGGACGACTATCTGTCGCTAGCAGTAAGCAGTAAAATGAAGCTAAACAGAGCGACAATTTGTGCCGGCGATACAATGTCGCTGATTAGATGGTGGCTACACCTGCTACAAACTACAGTGTCTTCTCATACTACTGTAAGTTGCTGACCATGACTACACTTGGTATGTCTTGTTCTGTTGGCACTTTACTCGTATATTATTGGTACATAACAGTTTACCTAGGATGTACTAAAACGAAGAAAAAGAATAAATTTACCTCTACCAACACTGAATTATTATACTTTATTTTTTTAAAGTACTTACCAATCTTTTGTTTTTCTTCGTGGGTGAATTCGTTCCATATTTCACCAAACACATTGTGCCATATATTCGCTCAGAGTTCAACTTTGTAAATACGATTTTTGTAATTTTTGCACCCGGATGGTATAACAAATTATTTATTTATTCATTTTGTTTTATTAGCCTCCAGAACTGTTATATTATAGAAATAATACTGGTTAAATTACCTTTTTTCCTGTCAACAGTTCTTCAAACATAATCTGCTATGTACATTTTGAAGCATAGAGCTTCATCATCAGGCTTTCCAAAAACGTCACTATTTACATTACATTAAACATTAAAAACATTTAAAATATAAACATTTAAACATATTAACATAGCACATTTGCCGGCCGGCGATAGACACCAACTGATGACCAATGAGCAGGTAACGAACTCAAACATGTTAACCTACTCCCACCTGTTGACCTTGGACTTTAATTATATTGATTTTCTTCCTTTGTGACTGCAAGTTGTTTATTCGGTTGAACAGTACGTTGGACTTGTATTTTAATTTGTCATTCAAAATATTACTTGGATCAGATTTGAAAGCATTGTAAATATGGGAGTTCTTCTATTGTATTCATAAAAATATGACTTGTTGCATTTATATAAAATTTCTAAATTGTTTTCTAAACTGTCAATATTATGTCTATTGGAAATTAAATGTTCAGCAACTTTTGATTTCTGACTTGTTGATTGTTTTCGGAAGATGTTCGGAGAAACGTTTTTTAAAAGAACGACCTGTTTGGCCAATGTAAAACTTTGGACAATCAGAACAGTTTATCTTATAAATACCTGTATTTTTGTTCATGTTGTGTTTTTGGATGTTTAGATGTTTATTAAGTTTATTAGAGGTCTTATATATATATAAAAAAAAAATATCTAAAAAAAATATCTAAACTACTGAAAAATCAACAAAAACCTCTAGGCCTAAATAAAATTCAATGCAACCACTTGTTTTACCCAAGAATAATAAACAAGTCAAACATTACATTTACTGAACCAGAAATAGAAATTCTAAACAAAGGTTTGAAACACAACTTTTCACAGAATACATGGAAAAAAACAAATCTCTAACGAAATATTACAATCCGAAACTGCAATAAACATATTAAAAGATGACCAAACAAAAACTTATGTTAGACATGTAATTGATAACAAAATCAATTCATTACAAAAAACTAATAAGTTAAAAAATATCAATACTATTAAGAATGATAGAACCACATTATTAAATATAAAAGAAAAACTAATCGACAATAATTGTATTGTCAAAAAAGCCGATAAAGGACAATCAATTGTTATCATGAACATAGATGATTATAATACCAAAGTAGAGGAATTTATTAGTAAAAATAATATAGAACTTATTAAGAACGACCCTACAAATAAATTTAATAAAGATTTACTTACACATCTAAATAAAATAAACCATTTATTTAAGAAAAATGAAATTAAACATCTGAAAATGATAGACCCAAATGCACCAATTATGAAAGGATTGCCTAAAACACATAAAGAAGGCACACCCATACGACCTTTAGTCAATTTTACGTCAGCACCTTCCTATAAAGTTGCAAAACGACTTGACAGATTATTAAGAGAGCACATCCACATGGAAAATAATTACAGTATTTAAAATAGCCTAGAAATAGTTAAACACATTAGAAAACTCAAATTTCAATAAACAATATACAATGGCATCATTTGATATTGTAAATTTATTCACAAATGTACCAGTAGATATTACTATTCAATTTGGTAAAACATAATTTGTCTACATATTCAAAACTGAGCAATGATTTTATAGATGAGTTAATAAACTTACTAGAAATTACCCTGAAACAAAACTATTTTCAGTTTAATAATAAATACCTACATCCAAAAACAAGGTCTAACAATGGGATCACCATTATCTAGCATTTTATCAAAAATATATTTGAACCACATTGAAAATAATTATATTTTCTCATCAACCAACAACTACAAAAAGAATATCTTATTTTTATAAACGATATGTCGATGACACTATAGTTTTTATAAAGGAAACACAAGACAATTAGAACTATTGAAAAAAATATCTAAATAGTATTTCACCTGACCTACAATTCACATTGGAAACAGAAAAGGATAATAGCTTAAACTTATCTAGACCTAAAACTCAAAAAGAAAATAACAACATTAAATTTACTGTATACCGCAAAGATACCACTACTGACCATACCCATCCATGCAACCTCTTACCACCCAATGATTCATAAAATGGCAGCCTATAATAGTATGGTCCACAGACTTCTATCCATACCTATGCATAAAGAAGATTACGAACCGAACTAGCCACCATCAAATACATTGCCATAGCCAATGGATACAATAGTGAGATAATAGATAAAATAGTTAATAAAAAGAAGAACAGAAATTCACACACAAAGATTCCTAATACAGATAAAAAATCTGTATCATACGAACTATGGCCATTATCTACACCATACATTATCAAAAGAATTAAAGAAACAAAATATCAATGTGTCATATAAGACCTCTAATAAACTTAATAAACATCTAAACATCCAAAAACACAACATGAACAAAAATACAGGTATTTATAAGATAAACTGTTCTGATTGTCCAAAGTTTTACATTGGCCAAACAGGTCGTTCTTTTAAAAACGTTTCTCCGAACATCTTCCGAAACAATCAACAAGTCAGAAATCAAAAGTTGCTGAACATTTAATTTCCAATAGACATAATATTGACAGTTTAGAAAACAATTTAGAAATTTTATATAAATGCAACAAATCATATTTTATGAATACAATAGAAGAACTCCATATTTACAATGCTTTCAAATCTGATCCAAGTAATATTTTGAATGACAAATTAAAATACAAGTCCAACGTACTGTTCAACCGAATAAACAACTTGCAGTCACAAAGGAAGAAAATCAATATAATTAAAGTCCAAGGTCAACAGGTGGGAGTAGGTTAACATGTTTGAGTTCGTTACCTGCTCATTGGTCATCAGTTGGTGTCTATCGCCGGCCGGCAAATGTGCTACGTTAATATGTTTAAATGTTTATATTTTAAATGTTTTTAATGTTTAATGTAATGTAAATAGTGACGTTTTTGGAATGCCTGATGATGAAGCTCTATGCTTCGAAATGTACATAGCAGATTATGTTTGAAGAACTGTTGACAGGAAAAAAGGTAATTCAACCAGTATTATTTCTAAATTATTTATTTGCACTTACTAAATTAAAATTTCACTCTCGATTTCTATGATTGATGATAACGGAGATCCATAAACGATACTTTTATTGTGTAGAACTATACTTTTATTGTGGGTGTAGCTTACCAAAAGCTCTCACGACACTTAAGTGAACAAATCGTAGTCTGCTATACACCAATGGTTTGTCCTTGTCAACGCTCTACTGCTATCATAGAGCGACAATTTACTGCTCGTGTGGCCGCCTCCGTTTTTTCTTTATTGCAACCGAAATTAAGCTACATTTTACTGTTTTCCGCCAACGGCAGATTGTATCCGGTGTGGACAGTTCATTCCAGCACACCACAGCCGTGTTACCTTCGAAGTAGGCAATTTCAATGTTAAATCATTATTGCATTCACCTCTGGCAGGCGTTTGAAGCCCATTCAACAATGGGTGGGCGTTACGTGCATTGTTGTAAAAGCTGACCGATATTTACAACAATCTGACAATTAATAATTTAACGCCAATGGCTTCGTATTGCCAAGTTATGACAACTTTTACAAAATATTTGGTATATAAAATCATTAATGGAACATCAAAAGAAAATTGTTTAAAAACCATCAAATTAAAATAAAATGAACAGTGGTTGTGGAGGTAATTTCTCGTGTTCGCTGGAAAACTGATTTCAAGAGTTCAAATTAGTGACGTACTTAAAAATGAACATCTGAGCTTATACTATATCAATTTTGATATTGTTTTAATTTGTGTGCCATATGCATAACATTTGTTTAATCAAAGTTAATCAGGTACATGACTTGATAGCAATTTACAATTTACCCTAATTAATAAAGAAGTCGATTCAAAAGTACGTTTTTTTAATTTTTACCGGACAGTTACGATTGTATTATTTTAAAATGCTAAAATCGTTTAAATAATAATTATTAAAGAAAATAAAAAATCAACAATTTTATATAGAAGCAGAGAAAAACGGTATAACAAATTTAGTTTCTTAGGTAAAATATACATATATATATATATATATATATATATATATTATATATATATATATATATATATATAATTCTACAAAACATACGGATTTGGTGTTAAATTTATTGATGCATATTTTTTGCATTTATCAGATTAAATTCAGTACAATTTATACATATACATGCATAGTCATTTTTGAAGGCGTTTGTAATTTCATATTAAATAATTTATTTTAAGATTGGGAATTTATTACAATTTATTAAAAACAATGATCAAATAAAAAGGTTCCGTCAAAAATGATTATGCTAATCGTCTTTTTTCTTATGTGCATTTTCTTTTTCATAATCAGCTTCCGTCGTATTGTTATATCAATACCGTCCAGACTCTCAACGTCATAGTAACTTCATTTATATCTATCTCTTCGTAAAAATATCTAATTTACTAAATTACTAATTTCTGATGAAGATTGTTAGTATCTGCATCAAAAATTACTAATTATCCTTCAGATGCTACATTATTCCATGTTTGTTTCTGACAATGTAGAAAGCCAAATTGACAACAATGATAACGACAATGTAATTAGTGTAATAATCAGTACATTTTAATTTACATTTGTACTTACGAAACTACAAGATTTACTGCATGCTTTAGCACGCTTAGTGCTACTATTTGAAATAAATTGTCAATAAATAATATACGTTTGGTCTGGATCGGTTTTAAATTACCTTTATCGATTTCCCAATCCCAGTCCCTCCCAATCCCAGATCAAGACTATTCCAAGCCACTGTCGTACTTGATAATATGCCCTGAAGCTATGCTGAGCTGCAGCAGACTCCGTAGGAGGGAAAAAACCAGATAACAACACAGTAGACATCTTCTATGAAACAGAAAAGAACATATGGCTAACTTAAGACATAAAATCACTTTGCAAGCAAAATAAACTAATGCTAATAATAATTTCATTAAAATACACCAACAAATTTGACAATAAACTAACAATGTGGCTCAACTCTGTGTAGGTATTATTTTTTTATTTTCTGATCGTCCATGGGTGTTTTCATCCTGTAAGGCGTCACTTTGGCAAAGATGCCACAAACAATTATATTTTTAACGGCAGTCCGCCGACTCTCATTTAATGTAATACAAAAAAAAATTATAAGTAGGATTATTATTAGTGGCTAACACAGGAATTGGTCCTTTTTGCTTTAAATAAATATTTTACAGATTTCGATAAAGTAAATTTATACGTTTTTAGTAACAAATTGATTAGACGATTATCCGTGTATGGGTAGACCTCGTAACAGTCCGCGCAAGGTTGAAACATAAAAAAGAAGAAGAAAAATTTTAAATTTCTGTGTCAGAATTGACCAGTAAATTATAACAAATACTTGTAAAAATTGTATTTTTATGTGCTGTAGCACTTCTTAAGACAGTAGACTCTCGCTTGAAAAACGAAAATATTGTTAACTGATAAAAAATTTATGCTGTAAAACAATAGTATAGAAATGTCGGTTGAGGAGCAACCTTGATCTTTGTACTGTTATTGTTTACAAATTTATCACCACGTTTTGACCCAGAGGTCAAGACCACTACTGATTATCACCACGTGTTGACCCCAGAGGTCAAGTTTACTACAAGCACGTGGATCCCCCACGACGTTGTCCTAGGTCAGTGTTGTTTTGATGTGACGTCACGCCGTATTTATTAAATTAATTGTATTTATATTGGGCAAAACGTGTCGATGGCTGGTGACGGGATCGATCCTAGGACTTTCGGTACGTGAGACCGAGTCGATACCACCGCAGCACAGTGACACACCCGAGAGGGTAACGTAAGTAGCGGCAGAAGAACGTGTGCCTTCGTTCGCTTCGCTTAAGCCTAGCCAGTACACGATATACTATACAAAATGTATTTTTAATTCGTATTTAATATAGTATTAATTTGTTCAAACCAGATGCAAAAAATATCTGTTTTTCTTTATACCATATAAAATGTACCAACTGTTTTTTCGCAGTGTTACCAACTCACACGATTAATTGCATTATACTATAATAAATACACATATGATTATTAAATTATGCTATAATAAATACCGTAAAATGGGGTGAATAGAAACACTTTTTGAACTTTCAAGTTCTGTAAAAACTTCATTTTTCATATTTAAATTGTCAAACCTAGGTCATATATCCGGTCTGGGACTCCTCTATACAAACTACTTCAAAAACAATGTTTGTTGAAAAATCAATAAGTAGAAAAAAATAAAATTGGGTGTTTCTATTCACCCCCATATTTGGGGTTAATAGAAACACGATGCCAAATTACTTAATGTTGCGTTTCACCAGTTACCAGGGACAATAGAAATGTGAAATATATGGTTGTCATATCAGGCTTTGTAAATTAAAAACATATAAGTAAATAAAAAAATTTAATGACATGTAAAATATTAAAACAAACTGCAAAATCTGTTCCAAAATTCTCTGAAACTTAAATAAGAGGAAAATCAGAGGCACACAGCTTACAATAAAACTCAATTAAGACTAAAATCAGAAAGATCTTCTTCGAAATAAACTAATCCCTTAAATCTTGAAGTTAAACACGGCTTGGCAGCAGGAAGTTGACGTACTACGTCTTCGACTTTAAAGAGAGCTTCTTCATCAGTTTCTTTAAATTTATTGGTTTGCCCGCTTTTCTTGAAGAATCTTCTTATGTACCCTTCTTCATCAAATTCGATAACTTTTGCTACATATAAGTGAAAGGAGTCTTTGGTTTTCCCCTTTACTTTTAGAATTACACAATCATGAAGAGACAACTTTATTGGGCCACTGTTGTCAACATCTTGAACTGGATCTGGTTCTTCGTCTGTAAAAGGTTCCAGTCAGTCTTCATCACTCTCTTGTAGTGAGTAATGTGAATCTTCTGTACTACTAGAAGTTTCGTCATCTCTTGCCGATTTCTTTCTTTTTTGGGTTTTTTCAGGGGCACCTTTGTTTATACCACTGGGTCCAGCTACCGGTACCGATATTTCATCTGTAGGAAGTCAGAGACTGCCACACTTTTACCAGGACGACATTTACCTTGGTTCATTTCTTCTTTGCTTTTGGCAGATCATGTTTCCGGATTTCTTCCATGTATTGTTTGAAACTGTCATCCACAGCGTCGAAAATTTCCTGTTGAAAGTGGCACTTTTCCAGAACCTGTGCCACTTTCAACAACAGAGGCTTCAGTGGAAGGAAGCATCTGGAGGACTTTTTTCCTATCTAGTGGTACGATACCGCTTTTTTCGAAACCAGCAAGGACATTACTCTCTTTCAGGGTAGCGCATACTTGTTTAAGGGGAGTCTGACGTGCCATTTAAAGCAATGTTAATTTTATAATCTTTAGGTACAATTTTTTTTAAAAAGAATTTGAGTCTGGCCCCCGAAATTTTTACCACACTTTTTTAGGGTATTTACCTTTAATGTGAACCAACTTTTGTACTTTTATGTCAATTAGTTTTTTAAATATTTTTTTTAATAAACGTCATAAAAAACATTTAATTTATTGCACTTTTTCTATAAAAAAATTAATTAATTCATATAAACATATTAAAAATAGGTTTACTATGCTTGTTAAGATAAGATGTAACCATGGTAAAGATTTCAATGATGTAGTCCAAAAATTGTTTTAGAAAAGTGTACCTAAAGTTAAAAAGTGAGTTTTCGGGAAATTCAAATCAAAGTCAAAGATTATTAGTATAAAGGAATATGTTTACCTAAAGTGAATCAATTCCAGGTCCATAGACATTTTCTTCCTCATCCTTCTCCTCCAGCTTCCTCTTCAAGTTTCTGGATACTTGTCTTGCCTTCTTTTCCACTTCTTCTGCCTTTTTATCTGCTCTCTTCCGCCTAGCGTCATCTAGTGCTTTGAGACCAAGTATGCAATTCGACCCTGCATCACCGAAAAGATTTTGTAGGGACTTTGATCCTTCCCAAATATCCTGAATTGTATGTTATGGTGGCATCCCATACTCCTACTTGCAAGGTCTCCAAGCCCACAAAAACCCGTTTTGGAATCCGAGTCCAAACAACATTGTTGAAAGATTCGTTGGGGTTTTGGGTCTTACCATGAAGACATTTTGCCAGAAGAGTTTTGCTAGAGAGATCTTTTTAAATTGGCTTTATGTATTCCATAACTACTTCTGGCAAATTGTTCTTGTGGGTGTATTTTTCTTTCGTAACCAAAGACTTTTAGTAGCTGCACCATGAACTTTCACCTTTTGGACAGAGGCCATGGTTGGGCTTTTCATCAGTGGACAACTTATGAAAATAAGTTGCCCACACAGCTTTGAATATTTCATCAAGGCTGTGAACATTCCGCCTTATAGCTAAGCCATAATAAGTTTGTAGTTCATCGATGGCAATCAGAGTGAGTCTATTCTTCCCCGATAATGGTTTCCCGTCTTTGAGGTTGCCTTTTGTCTCCAGGCGCAGCTTTCTCAATCGCGCCCCCATACGCTTTTGTACGTGGCCTACGCATTCAAGCTTGTCAATATTTACATTACCATAGCCCTTTCCCTCCTGAAATGGTAATTGCAGAGGAAAAATAAATTCAACTCATTCTTCTTGTTCTATGGGTCTTTAATAACAGTACTATGTATAAAAATTACAAAATTATTATTATTATATATAATATATAAAAGATGTCCACATTTGGGGACATGAGGAGGCAATTAATGCTAAGAGAATTAGAATAGTAAATACAAAACTTTCATTACGAGTCTGATTTGAACAAATGTTTTGACATTTATTTTGGCCTAAAAACTAATACTAATTACTTTTTTGTGTGAAAGAGTTTGTAGCATTGTTTGTCAGCTGTGAGGCAAAGATAAACCTTGCATTTTTCACAGAAGATTCGTGATTTCCCCTTGCATCCTTGTATGTGACATCTCATTGCATTGGGGATCTTGTGTGCGGCTGGAAGGTGATCAAACCCATCAAGTCTCTTGTCAGTCACAGGTGTCGGATTACACTTCTTCTTTCTTGGTAATTCACCTTCTTCTAGCTCATATTCTTCAGAAAAGCGCTGGCTGCTTCGCTTTGGTTGGGCACCCATTAGAAATTCTGCTAGGGCCAGACGGAATTCAAGAAGGTCCATAGTTTCCGAACGTTTTCTTTTATTGGCCTTACAGTCTCCTCTGTACATAAGCCACAAATTTACAATGGCCAAGTCAAATAGATGGGTTATGACCTTTACTGTCCATTTTCTTGTTTTAAAAAAAGTCCGATAATATTCAAGTAATTGGTCACAAATATCAACCCCACCCATACTCTTGTTGTACTCACGTACAACTGCGGGGCATGTGATTTTGATAGGTTGTTTATTCTTGACGTCCCATCGTGAGACTTCAGAAGTTGGCTGAGCTCCCAAGGAGTTTGAGGCCATTATCACTGGATCTGAATCCATCCACACTGTTACACACATTTTGTCATCATTTCTTGTGAACTCTTGAAATTGGCCTCTTTTAAGTTTTTTGACATCACCTAAATCAATAGTTTCTTTGTTTAGTCGATTTTTCATGATCGTTCCAGTACCGTAAAGATTCTTCTCTAGTAAAGCGGGGACAAGGGGTACGCTTGAAAAATAACGTTCAAAGAACATGTGCGATCCTGGTGGAAGAATTTCTGAAAGTCTCAATAGACTGATGGCCCTAGTCCTAAGTTAGCGTCGCTGAGCCTTGTAGACTTGCCTTGATAAATCTCAAAATCAAGGACTAAGTCCTACTGGCCGTGGCTTGTTCCTAACATACTGCTTTACCGGATATCGTCCGCTAAATGGGATAATTTGGTCATCAATCGAATATTTATTTGAATCTCTTGGAAGAGTTAAACATCTATTTCTGACTGTGTCTATCATGGGCTGCACTTTCCACAGTTTGTTGTTGGATTTAGTATCATTTGATACAGTGTTTGCATCCACAACGTGCATGTTATTTCGAAGTGAATAAAATCTATCTCTAGACATGCAGTTTGAAATGGCTTGAAAAGATAGTTTTGTATGCCAATACAAATTAAGTCTAGGATACTTTATGCACCCCATTAGTACATTTATCCCAATGAAAATTCTAAGCTCCTGTGGAGTTGTTTTCAGTTCTCTTCCAGTGTTGGCCATAAAATAACAATTAGTACATTGGCTTACCATTTCAAAGAATTCTGTGTCAAAATAATCTGCGAAGTATTCACTTGGTAATCTTGGTGAAGTTGGCTGATGATCAGGTGATTCTTCTAGTTGCTGATGTGGTACAGCGTCTGCATCATCTCTGCGATGTGAACCACCACTGTGAGCTTCAACCTGAAAAATAAAAATATCCTTAAAAACAAAGTAAAGTAAAAGTAAAGTATGTTTCAGTAAGTATTCAAAGTTTATATTGATTTGTTATTTGTTTATTGTTTATATCAATAGGCTAATATCAATAACATCAATTTACCTGATAGTCATTATTAGTTGGTGTGGCCATTGTAAATTGACGTTTCGTAAACTTTGTTTCCGGATCTACTGGTTATTTTCTTTGTTTCGATTTACTTGATTTCTTGCTTTTCTCTTTTTCATTAAGGGAACTTGAAGTGCCTTGAAGTGGTATGTCTGCATTTTCATTAAAAATTCTATCATTGTCTTCATCGTCATTCAAAAGTGCTGATGTAAACCGTGGTGGCGGAAGTTTAAAGCTTGTATTATCACACTCGTAAGGGGTCCAAGTTGGGTCTTCATCAGAATCATCTTCAAATTCTGAGCAGTTCCCAAGATAATCAAACATTTCAGCATCATCCATCTGAAATAACAACCCAAATGATTTTAAAAAAATACTAAAAGCATTTTATATTAATAACTAAATTAGCTCCTGATGACCTCAATTGAGGACTTTTGAAAAAAAGCACGTGCCCTACAATAACCCTGATGTACACAGGCGTGGACAAGGTAAATTGGACCTCCAGCCTACATTAAACCTGATGTCCACAAGGATGGACGTCAAAGTTAACAACGTCGTTAACAATTTATAGGTAAATTAATCTTTGCAATATTGTTATCAACTGAAAGTACATGGCTTTAGCTTTCCAGTGATACCAGCAACAAGTATTAACAGTTTCTATTTCAAATAAAAATATTAAACTTACCTTCCAAAACCACGTAAAGAGGTTATGTCAGACCGATGTTCAGACTGCATGATACACCAAGTGGCTAGAATTGTAGCAGGGTGCCAACAACTACACTGTGAAATTCCCTGGAATCTGCCTCATGTGTGGACATTAGTTTTGAACTGATACAAAACTGTTTTATATTTTAAATTAAATAAAATTAAATGTCTTCAAATGTGGACGGTAGGAGGGAAAGGGATAAGGTTTGGAATCTAAAACATGCTGGAAAGCCTTGCTATCACCATCACCAAGGTATTTTGTGTAGCGAACTCCGTTTTGTTCTACAGAACGATGAAATATCGCACGTGCTCCTTCCAGCTCCATCCCACCACTAGTGCCTTCATAATTCGACTTACACTCATGATCCTTTTTGCTTTTAAAGTGGCATTTAGGGCAGTATTTAGTCAGGCATTCTACATCCATCACCTTTCCTGTTACCATATTAGTAACAGAAACAATGCCTTTCTTGGAAACATGTCCACACTTTTGCCAACTCCCGTCGAAGGCGGCACAGATATTTTCATCACCATCGTTATCGATAACTGCCTCCCTTGCTGCAATCTGCATTGATTCTACAGCAACTTTTTTGAAGAGTTAGTCAGAGCTTTATTGTATATCTGAAATCGCCGAGGAGGCCTAGGCAAATCCATAATAGCACAAAAGGCTTCAGCAGCAGTCTGCCACTTTCCGATTGTGCGCAGCCCGTAGGCTAGTCTCATGTTTACTTCATGTACTATCATAGGCCTCGGTTTACCTTCAACTTCAATACTTTTAGGCCTACTTCAATTAAACTTATTCAGGTATTTACAACTTTTACAGGACAGTTCAAGTTTAGACGCTAAGCCCTTTCGGAATTCAGTCAGTTCATGTATTTCCACAGTGATTGCAGTTTTTACAGCAAAGCTGCTTGATAATATCATTGAATATTGACAAATCAATTACAATATTTCCTTTTTGACTCTTTGTAGGCAAGTAATCACTAGTCTTACCTGTCAATCTCAAATATATTAATTTCTTTCTAGAGGTAGAAGTAGGCCTAGGGCTGCTAGTGCTAGGGGCATTTTTGTTGCCTAGGTTACAAGGTTGTGATTCAGCTTCAGGTCTTGGCGTATGTTGATTTCTGGAAAACTTCCTTTTACCAAATTTCCTAATACGTGGCATTATTGAGTTTCAATAATAATACAAACAAAAACACAAAACACTGGTACAAATCTATAAAAACAAACACTAGGGTTCTATACAATCCACTTTTCTATACTTGACAATTTTACATCGGCTGTCAAAACAATAACAACAACAACACAGATGTCAGTTACAGACAGTAAATGAGGATTATCCAGGTTAGCCAACATTGATTATTAGTAAAATAAAAAGGAACATGTACTATAATGAGTAAGAACCTGTATCCCACAACTGAGCACTTATACGTTAAGCAAGAGTGCAGCACTTTATTAAATAATTTATTTCAACACTAACTAACCTCCAAACATATGATATATATATATGAAAATGTTCAGAATAAACCAAAGAACAAATAAAAAATAAAAAAAAAAAAAATTAAATTTTTTTCCAAAAATCCATGTCAGACTCCCCTTAAGAAGAGGGGGGAATTTATCCTTTGCTAGAGAAGCTTCGTGTCTTCCTGGACCTTTTTTCCAGTTCTCTAAAGTTGAGCGCCAAGTCTTCTTTAAGGGGCGGAAAAACGCAACATCAAGCGGTTGGGTCAAGGTGAGTCGAGTTAGCCGGCAAAAAAATAAATTTAATATCTTGATCATGGCAAATTTTTATTACATCAACAGATAGATGGGAGGATAGGTTGTCGCCAATCAAGATCTTTGTTCCTTGATACTTCTTAAAGTAGGGGATGACTACTTGTTCAACCCAGTCTTGAAAACAAAATGCGTCAAACAAACCAGATTTAGTACGGTTGTCACTTGAGTTTGGTGGACCCCCCACTCTCCAACTATCGTACATATGTTGTGCTTTATACACCACATATGGTGGCAATATAGTTCCATCTCCTGCAGCGGCAAACATTACTGAAATGGACGACTTCGTCGAATTCATTATCCTTTCTGGGTACTTGAAACCCCGTCGAGTTTCAAGGCGTTTGCCCGGATCGTCGCAAAGGTTTGTTTCATCGTAATTGACGATATTACACGGTGGTACATATTTTATCTCCATTTCAAGGTGATCAAAATATTCATTTATTGTGTCTCGGTCTACGGCTGCTCTAGAGCGTTTGATGTTTTGACACATACGTGGTGACAACTCCTTCCTCTGACGTTGTAGAAAACTGTAGACAAAATCAGTTCCAGGCATATTGTCTTTAAATCTGGGAACGATTTTCCCTTGTCTGTCAAGAAAATCCTTAACTAATAGTCTAAGTGTTATGGGGTCGATGGGATAACCCCAATCAGAGCAAATTTGTAGTCGGCTTACCAAAACCATTTCTTCTTCTTTTGACAAAGATGTCTGTCCTCCTCTTTTTTTAATTTCATTTCCCTTTTTTACATGTCTAAAAAGGACACTGTAATTATTTACATCATATTTTTTTGCTAACTTTCTAAGGCTGCCACCTTCCTTAACCTCCTTCACAGCTTGTTTTACAATATTTTCGTCGTAAATTTTATAAGTTTTTCGGATATGTACTTACGAGGCATTTTCTTTTGCTAACAGTACTTATTCTTCATAAAATCTATGTGAAAAACATAGATTTATATTACATTTTATATAGTATACAATGAAAAAAACAAAGCCCTTTTTTGATCTATGGGGTGAATAGAAACAGAAAAATAGTGTTTCTATTGACCCTGGTTTTGCAAAATCATGACATAACCTGAAAAAAAGTGGTAATATTACCATATAATCAAGGATATTACAAAGTTAATTATGAGGCTAAACTACTACAGTATTGTTTGTAAGGTAACCTAGGCAATATAAAACATTGATATTAAAATAAATATATATAATAAGTACATACTTACAGATGAAGTTTTGGATAGGATGATTTTAACCATACTTTGGTTGACAGAAAAAAACATTGCATAATAACCAGAAACAGTGATGCCAACATGCCGAAATCATTTTCCCCGGGTATATAGGGTAATGTAGTAATGTAGAAAGCATAATTCCTTTCTACAGTGTCATTATATAACCAATAGTGAAATTTCTTATTATACCTTGAAGTTTTGTTTCTATTCACCCTGCTGTTTCTATTCACCCCATTTGGTACGTATATTATTTTTTTGTCTTTTAGTTATACTATATTAAATACAAATGCGTTTTTCGGTGTTACATTAATTCGTTATCCTTTTCCGTCCTTTTCGATTGACAATAATTACGTTAAAATGATTGTTAAGTATTAGGAGAACAGAACTTGGTAAGATCTCTGAACTCTACCGTTGGCGCGCTATCATATCGCTTGACCCTAGTGTCAGGCGGCTCGCGTTTGCATTATACTATAGTAAATACGTATATGATTTTTTGTTCTAGCTTTGCTCAGACCAAGTTGTTAGTCGTTCGTTATACTTAAACCATGGCACACCGTGGTCCTGCTCAGTCCAGCCAGGGTCAATCAAATCAAGATCAAAACAACAGTTGACGGCCGATAACCGATCCAACAATATCAGCTTATCAAACATATTACGAGAGAATATTTTTAGAAGGAAGAAAACCTGAACAAAGCAAATTTATTTCTACTAGTACGTGGACAACGGGTGACACTAGTTGGTATAGAAATCAAACTCATGTCGGACATGGAGGTGAACATGTACAAGATCCGAAAGTATCATCAACAATACTGTCATCATCGTCATCATCAAGAAACAGAACGTCTGAATTAGTATAATATTGGCAGAGACGTTTGTTGGGAGATACTTAAAGATATGCTACAGTTGTCAGACTTCAAATCCTAGAAAGAGTATTTACATTATAGTAGTCGTCTAACACGTGTGCACGTGGTCAGACACATGTTCATCTGACGTCATTTTACTGGTATAAATACATCAAGATTTCAAGCTAGCAGCATCAGTCTCAAACTTTAACGCTTGACAGTGACTTCGGTGTTCCAAACAGCTTCACTTCAATCTTTCAATCAGTCATGGATGTAGACAAACTTTTTTGGGTTTTATTATATAAAAATGGAGTTGTATTTGATTGTGGTAAATTAGAAGTAGAAGAATCGGAAGATAAATCTATGGTTTCGGATTCATGTGATTATAGTGATGAAGACGAAGTAGAAGAATCGGAAGATGAATCTATAGTTTCGGATTCTTGTGATGATAGTGATGAAGACGAAAAAAAAAAGAATAATTCAGTATAAAAGTGAACTCAGTCTTATCTTAGACACCGTCACGACAACATGGAAACTCACAAGATCTATTCACATGATGATGATGGAAATCTTCAATACGAAACTTTATTTACAATAATAGGAAATAGATTACGTGCTTTAGTCAGAAACAATTTTGATAAGACATATGTTATGATACAAAGTCAACGTGAAGTAATAAAATTGGATTCGGACCAATGGTTGCAATTGATAAGGTGCTTGCCAGCGATAAATAACGAGTTTAATTCTAGATTTAACAGTAAGGCTAAAGATGACGTTATGAAAAATGATGATGCGTTTACCTCAGAAGCTTCCATTCAATCTTAAATTAGAGTTGTTATTCGATCTTCCTTTGAAGACCGTCAGTTGTATTGAGTGCGAATATTTTTGGTTTTTATATTGCAAGAAGGAAAGTGTTAGTAAAGAAGAATTTCTACCATTAATTTCATGGAAGGATACGTATATGACATACTATAGTGATAAACTCGCTTTGCTCGTTGGGGGCTTCGCCCCCAAACCCCCTTGGGGTTCAGGCTAATTCGTTGAATATAAAAAGTTCACTGCTGATAATATTTCCCGTTAAAATGTTATTTATTTAACAGGACGAAACTTTATTTTTAAAAATCATGGTTTCTATACACTGTATACAAAATGTATTTTAAAAAATCATGGTTTTTATACGGAAAAAGTGATAGTAAAAAAAGTGATAGTGCATTATTAATAAAAAAAAAAAATAAATAAATAAATAAAAAAAAAACATACGGAAAAAGTGATTTTAAAAGTAAGCTGTTAAAAAACTAAAGTTATTAATTGATTTCAGTTGCCTGTTAGTTAACCATTCGATCAACTGAAGCATGATCCATCCAGTCTCGCTATGGGGAGGCCGGCAAACGTAGAGACCCATTTAAAAAATATTTAAATCCTCAAAAAGTATTGTTTGAAAGGTTAATTTAACTATTAATAGTATGTGTGTTTGCCTGTTAGTTAACCATTCGTTCAGTGAATGAATGGTATATCCAGTCTCGCCGCGGGGAGGCCGGCAAACGTAGAGACCATATTTACAATAGCTAAAATGTTGGGGAGTTTTATTTTAGGCAGGCCCCCTTGCCTACTGCCTAGTATTTACAATAGCTAAAATGTTGGGGAGTTTTTTTTTTAGGCAGGCCCCCTTGCCTACTGCCTAGTATTTACAATAGCTAAAATGTTGGGGAGTTTTATTTTAGACAGGCCCCCTTGCCTACTGCCTAGTATTTACAATAGCTAAAATGTTGGGGAGTTTTATTTTAGGCAGGCCCCCTTGCCTACTGCCTGGTATTTACAATAGCTAAAATGTTGGGGAGTTTTATTTTAGGCAGGCCCCCTTGCCTACTGCCTGGTAAAGTACATTTTCGGGTTCGGTCAACTTACGACGGGGAATCTTTTAAAGCAGACCCCCTAGCTTACTGCCAATGATACAATCGGCGTTATAGAAGAAGGTCACCGTACACAATGTTTTTTGCGTAGGCGACCCCTTCAACGACTCTTCCAGGTTGGACAAGGACTACGATATGAGTAGGGCTTCTCACTCTGCTGAGAAGGACGTACAGCTGGCCATGTGTGAAGCAGTCCGTGCGAAGATCGACTCCGACGTACTCAATTGTTTGGCCTTGGCTCTTGTGGCCAGTCATTGAGTACGCTAACACGAGGGGAAATTGTCGACGACAGACACGAATCGGCGACCCTTCGGCCAACGCAAACCTAAAGGTGATTCGAGGAATACCGAAAAGTTGCGTGCCTCCGGGAAGTCTGACAGTGATTAGCCGTTTGGTAATCGCTGTCACAATGACTTTAGTGCCGTTAACGAGTCCATCGGCAATATTCAAATTCCTCATGATAAGGCATACGGAGCCAACCTTAAGTCGCAGGACATGATCTGGTACGCCTTTGCCAGTGGCTTGATGTAATAGCTGTACATCCACGACCATATCATCTTCGTTTTCCTTGTCCATAGTGTCAGCACTTATCAACTCATGAAGTTGGCCATCCAACGAGTTCAAGATTTGATCATTGATCTCTTTGACGTTCACGTTCATGGTTGAAAGTATCGCTCTTCTCGCACATTGATCGGGGTCACAGAGAATTTGGGGTGGAAAAACCTCACCGATCAAGTCTGTTATGGTCGTGAGATATCTTAGCCCAAGAAGAGGAATAAGGTCCTCACAATCACGGCCTTCTCCAAACATCTTGGATGGAATAGCTCCGTTGCCTACTCCAAGGAGGAATTTGGAATAGTCAAGGGAGCTAGTCGTTCTGTGTGGAGTCGTCAGGGAGAACACTTTAAAAAGTCGCCAAAGGTATGATGCTCGAAGTGAAACACAAGCAATATCACACAATGTGCGAGCTTTTTCAACAACGGGTGCTATTTGCCTAAAGTCCCCTGAGCAGAGAAAGATCTTATTTCCAAATGGGACACTAGTATTCATGAGATCTCGAAGTGACCGGTCGAGGATCTCGAATATGAATCGGTGCGCCATTGGAGCCTCATCAAAGACAATGAGCTGTGCTGCTCGGATGAGCTCTGCTCGTCGGGACCCGTTGGTAATGTTCCACACGCTCATGCCGTCACCAAGATCGAGAGGGAGCCGGAACATGCTGTGTGCGGTGGTACCACCAGCCAAATTACCGGCAGCAATACCTGAGCTCGCCACGGCAAGAGCGACGTGATGACAACTCCGCACGTATGCAAGGATGACACGAATGAGTGAGGTTTTTCCGTATCCTCCAGGCCCATCAATGAAGATTGTCCTGGAAAGATGTGCGTCATTGGGTCTTGAGAGTACCAATTGCACGTAATGTAACACTTGTCTTTGGTCGTCAGATAACTTGGGCTCCCACTCTTCAACAATTGCCCTCTGAAAGCTTTCTCCGAAGTTAAGCAACTCTCTACCCAACTCAGTCGTGTCATCTTCTACATATGGCAGGCCATGGTCAGTCAGACTTGATCCCTGTCTGCGGAGGCTGCAATCAATATCTATCAATGATAGTTTTACTGCCAATTCAGGATCTGAAGGGTTCCGTTCTAAGTGATCCTCACAAAGTGAGTTCTTGAAAGAGTTCCACAACAGTGCCGCTGGAGCTCCCATATTACACAGGAGAACAAAGAAGGATCTGAGTCTTGGTCCAAGCATGAATTGAGAGGCTTCTCGCAGTGCGTGATAGTACTCTTCTTCGTCTTGTACCAAGCCCAGCCTCCTGGCGACTTCCTGAAAAGTGCAGCAATCAGATCCGCCACGAGACAGAAGATCAGCGTAGCCGTGACAAGGAACGGACATAAGAAGCAGTCTTAGATAATAGAGTTCACCTCGGTTAGGTGAGACCCACAACAGTCTGCATACTTTTTGTCCCCGTTGGCGAGCTGTGATGAAATGCTGTCCATCTGGATGGTTGTACACTGTCCCTGACGTTGGTTTTTTTGTATGTACAATAAAGTGTTCATAAAATGACTGGTATGTAAGGTTAGGGAAAATTGGATCTTGAGGTCTATTGAAGTACACGATAAGCTTGGAACTAGGTTTAGCGGTTGCATCTGCCAACTGGCCTGGCCTGAAAATGACTAACTGTTTACCTTCAAGGTGTACAGGCAGACAGTCAACGCTGGGCTCTAGCTTTGAAATGGGAAAGTCTAAGAGACGCCAGCATGCATCGCTAGCACCAATCATTCTCTTCGTCACGTAATGCTCTACCTCATCTTCCTGTTTACCGAAAGGTGTAACAGTTACATTCTGAAGAGAACCACCCTTCATGAGATATTTGAAAAGGTATTTGATTACGCGACGAGTAGACGCAAGCTCCAAGTTTATGTGTGCCTCATATTTTAATAAAAGTGTGGCATTGTACGGTACAACCCACCCATCATGAACAACAATAGTCTTTCTTCTTGATATTATGTTCCCCTTATTATTGTAATCTCGCCTGTACTGGACAAACCCCCTTTCATCTACATGTGTACTTCGGCAAGCAGGCTTTGGGAAAAACTTTGTACAACAACCTTTGGCAGAGTCCCAGCACAAGAAGTCGGTGCGATAATCTGTTCCACAGGGTCCGTGAACCATATGTCTCAGCACCAACTCCCTGAGCCTACCACCGGCTTCTTCTTCCGAGGGAATATCTGCCCGAATAACAGAATCAATGTCGGATCCCTGAACTGGACCGCCTCCGTCGACCTTGAACACAATATGAGCATGAGGTAATCCCCTCATTTGCATCTCGATGACGTAGACGATATAAGTTAGGCAGCCGAACATTGCTCCACTACGCAGATCTCGGAGAAGCTCGAGAAGTTTTATGTGGAAGACTCTGCATGCCGTAGAAGGGTCACTTCGGCCAGTACCATAGGGGCAAGCTTTCTTGTTTTCCTCCCATGTTGCACTATACGTGAAGGTTAAGAAGAAAGTAGGTGAGCCCAGACGAGACACAAGGGCCATTGCATTTTCGTAATGAACCTTCATGTACCTGGGCCCACCGGTAAATGAACTTGGGAGGTAGATCTTTCCAGCTTGCAACCCTCCTTCGCCTTGGACAGTTTCGTCACGATTTATGTCATCCATCACCTGTCTTCCTGTTTTCCTAGCCTGTGGAAAATTGAGTAATTCGTCCAATGGCCCTACCCGCACGGAATTTTTAGCAGCAGCTTTTAATTGGCATAACTTAATGTAACGTAGCCGCTCCTCGTCGTACCTCGCAAACATTTCTACCTGCCAAGCCTGTGATAGCCGACCATAGTGAGAAAATCGTGGCTCAGAAAGCAAGAGGCAACGCGAGTAATTGTACTGAGACAGCTTGTTTCCATTATTGTCTAGGATGCCGATATGCCAGCCTAAATTGCCTTGCGGATAAAGCAATGGATATTGAAATGGTTCCATCAGAGGATCAAACAGATCGATAGAAAATGGCCGTGCAGAACCCTTCTTCCAAACAGTCAACTTCCGGGGATCATTGACGGAATCCTCAGTACTGAGAACAGCGTGCACTTCCACACCTGTTTGCCTATCACCAAGAACAGGGCCGTGGGTAGATCTATTTGTAATTTCAAACTGTAAATGAGCGTTGATAGATGGCTCATTGCTCAAACGGCGAAACTCATTAATGAAAGGATTTGAAGAAGTGAGATAAGAATTGATAGATTCAATCAAATTGGCATTGAGAGATCTACCCATGGCAATATTCTTGCGCTCCTCACCATCGTCGATGTAAAGACGGCACCGGTTGACAAACTGAACGTCCCCACCCCTAGGCGCGAACCTTTGACCAGCGGCGTCCAGATTGTAAACTTGGTGGTACATTCTTCCTTCGATTTTGAAGAAGGAGAGTCCACTAGGATGACGGTACCCACCAGACACCTCGAGTGCACAGAAGGCAAACAGGTCGTTGTATGCTCTGGCTCGTTCTAGGAAATGACGATTAGTATAAAACGGCGCGTCCAAAGGAGGTAGATTAAGAATATTATATGCTCCCTCACCACAGCACCACTTTTTTCTGTCTTTCTCTTCCTCAAACAGCCGAGCATGACAGTACGAACACTTGTAAATGTCATCTTCCCAAAGACATACTTTACGGAGTTTAAATGAATTAATGCCATTTAAATCGTAGTCTCTCCAGTACGCCATCGGGCCTTGTTCACCAATCTTTCGAGCAAGGAGAGCAGGAACGTGTCTCATGTTGGAAAATGAGGGATTCTTCAATCGAAAAGCCTCTACTCTCTGGCAGGAAGCTCCAGGATTCTGATCGTTATAACTTCGAACAGCTTCTCGGTTAATCTCGGGATTCTGCTCGGTGTAATGTCGGACAGCTTCTCGGTGGATCTCGGGATGCTGCTCGGTGTAACGTCGGACAGCTTCTCGGTTGATCTCGGGATTCTGCTCGGTGTAACGTCGGACAGCTTCTCGGTTGATCTCGGGATGCTGGTCAGTGTAACGTCTTACAGCACCTCTATTTATCTGAGGTTTATTTTTACTGTATCGTTTTTTTGCATCTGTAAGCTGTTCCTGTCGAGTACTTGTCAAGCTCTTTGGACGTCCTCGCTTAACCTTTTTAGGTCTGCCGGGCATTTTGTTAAATAATGGCCTGGTCAAAGGAGACATTTCTTTTAAGGGTGATAACACTACCACAGGCATCAATTTTAACTTAACATCGACATAAGACTCCTGCGAGTCTAGATTAGATGTACAGATTGGTTCATAAAATTGGTTTGGAGGGTCATCAATTCGCGGTTCTTCAGAGACAATAGTAAGGTCTTGTGTGGCAGTTTTTCCCAAAGTCAGCTGAGTTATAGTGAACTGTCTTGCAACTCCATCCAGAGCTGCATTCGACAACAACAAACTGGCCAGTGAAAAGTAGCTGTCACACAGAAATAGGCGGGCCAGATTATTACCATCATTGGACAAATCAAAATGGCGCTTTTCATTCACTGGATGTGGATCAAACAGATACAGCAGTTCATTTACCCTCCAAAAGGAGACAGTAACTGTTTGACCCGTGAAAAGGAATCCGATATTTTTTTGATTTGCAGCCAATATGTCTTGTAATTTTTCAGCAAGTGACGAAACAGTGTCATGCCAATCATCTTTCGTTAGGGGATAAAGTGCATCGTAAATGTGCTCTAGTTGTAACAGAGAAACTGACTGATTCAAAACATGAATGACTGATGGTAATTCTTCAGGGAACAAGTACCGCCCATAACCAGTACAATTCTCACTACGCAGTGTTTTGTAAATGCGATCACCACTCATAAGGATTGCATCAATTGCAGTTGTCGTAAAATTTCCACCAAGACTCTTCCATGCAAGGGCACAAGCAGAATTAGCCACACACTGAGCATTTCTACTCCATGTGAAGAGTTCATTGTTGCCCTGATGAAAGGACCCCTCGGCAACACAAAAAAAATTCTGTTGATGAGAAGCCATCGTAGAGTTAAAATGTAAAATTACAATTAAAGTAATTGGAGAAGAAGAAATTGGAAACAAAAAAATAGTATATAGTCTCGAAAACAATCAAAAGAAATTCGTGATTGATTATTAATCACAATAAAAACGTATTAATTGAAAGAAACGAGAGAATAAACCTAGAGTTTATGTTGAAAAATAGCGATGATAGAAGATTCGTCTCACCATGCAGTGAAAACGATTCAGTTTTCAATAGGGCAGAAAGCCAAACAATTGAACAGTTCAGTACTGAAGGTAATTCAAGCGTGTAGAGGCCGTAGGGTGTCAGCAGACTGAGGCATCAAATGCGGCGTCATCCTTATATAACCTCGGTGGAACTTGTTCCAATCGACTGAAGACCGTTCTATCGACTGAAGACCGTTCTACTAACCGTTCTAAAAACGTTTCTCGCAGACGCTCCACCGACTCGTTTCGATCGACAAAGGCCACGAGACTTTGCAGAGAGGAAATGCTCCCCCCACCACTAGCACTCCATTATGCGAAAATCACCGAGCGTTTCCGACACAAGCCGATACAAACATTGGTTCGTTGCTATAAGATCAGCTGACTTAGAAAGTTGACATTAACTCATCTCAGTTTATAATAAATTGGCGCGAAAAGCTAAGACTAACAGTGCTATTAACAGCAGTATTTACGTGTTTTAGTAATTAATTTAACAATTTCTTTTAAACCTCGATTACATGATGAGTAATTAACATGTTTTAATTATTAATGAATTAGTTCAATCTCCATTTGAATTACTGTTTTACTCATTTGTTTATTTATTTTTTTAGCATGGATTTCTTATTGCTAGATGTGCATGGAGTGACTTTGATTTTGGGCTCTTTTGAATGTTTTTCTTGAGCATGTCATTTTTGTTATTTTAATTTAAGTTTTATGTAGCCTATTGTACAATTTTGATTGAATGACCAAATAAATACTTGTTGACTACATATTGTTAATGTTACATATGTTAATGCTGCAATTGGATTTCTTATTTAAATGAGTACAATGTTTTCGTGCACAATTTGTGACAAGTCTTTTTCAAAACGATATAATCTTAAGCGACACTTAACTGAGCTTCACAAATGTAACTATGACATACCAAAAATCAAAAATACCAATTTTATTTGTACAATTTGTAAAAAGGATTTTGAAAATTTTTGTTACTTTGAAAATCACTTATCAAATGATCATGAAATAAAACTGAACACTGAAAAACTACAGTTTCCCAAAATAGATAACTTTTATGAATGGAAAAGTAGCATAGAAAATGTAGAAAATGTTTCCTTTATAAAAAAAACCTCCGCCAAAAAGTTAAAACCATCTGATAATTCTTATGTATTATATTTTCAATGTAACAGATCTGGGATTTTTAAATCTAAATCCAAAGGTAAAAGAGAAATTAAAATCCAAGGCTCATGTAAAGTTGATGGTTTTTGTCCTTCTCGAATTAAAGCAAAGGTAAGTGACATTGGTACTGTAACAGTAGATTACTGTACATCCCACGTAGGTCATGGTAAGGATTTAGCTCACAAACCATTATCATTAGAAGATAGACAGAATATAGCAAGTAAAATTGCTGATCAAGTGCCATTTGATGCCATATTAGACAATATTAGATCAAATGTGTCCAAAGAATCACTTCGTAGAATAGACATTCTAACAAGGCAGGATTTGTACAATATAGAGAAGGAATTTCAATTGAATGATGCTGTCCACCATTCTAATGATGCTCTAAGTGTTGAAGCGTGGGTAGAAAAAGAGAAAAATTCAATCAACAACTGTGTTTTAATGTACAAAACTCAAGGGGAAGAATCAAATGAGTTTGGGAAAGATGACTTTTGTTTAGGAATTATGACAGAGGCTCAACAAGAACTTTTGAGTAAATTTGGTTCAGACTGCATTTGTATGGATAGTACACATGGAATGAATGCATACGATTTTGAAGTGATTACTGTTATGGTGCTTGATGATATGAGACAAGGCTTTCCTTGTGCATTTTTTATTTCAAATAAAACTGATAAAGACAGTATTGCTGCTTTCTTAAACACAATAAGAAATAAAGTAGGAATCTTAAAACCAAAAGCATTTATGTCTGATATGGCAGATTCATTTTATAATGCCTGGGTATCTGTAATGGGACCAGCTGATAAGCGTCTATACTGCACTTGGCATGTTGACAGGGCATGGCAGTCAAATCTTAAAAAAATTAAGGACATCGAGACCCAAAAACAAACATATAAGAAATTAAGGGTATTATTAGAAGAAACAGATGAAAATGCTTTTATTACAATGCTTAAAGTAATTATTAACGAACTATGCAGCAATGAAATTACGAAAGACTACGGTGAATACTTTCAAAAGAAATATGGAGGATGTTTTAAATCATGGGCCTATTGTTATAGAACCAATGTAGGCATTAATACAAACATGCATTTAGAGAGCATGCATAGGACTATCAAACATATTTTCTTGAAGGGAAAATCAGTAAAGAGACTAGACAAAGCAATCCATGCAATAATGCAGATGATTAAACAAAAATTATTTGATCGTTTGATAGTGATTGAGAAAGGAAAATTAACAACCAAACTAAAACAGCTCAGAACTCGCCACAAGAAGTCTCTGGAAATGAGTGTTGATTTAGTGATTTCAAATGATGATTCATCGTGGGAAATTGCCTCATCCTCCTCATCTGGTAAAACCTACACGTTGAGGTTAATTGAATCAAAATGTCATTGTCGAATCGTTTGTACTCAGTGTACTTCCTGCATCCACAAGTTCAGCTGTACATGTATCGACTCTTGCATAAAGTGGAACATGTGTAAGCATATCCATCTGCTATGCCGAAAATTAAAACTAGAAAGGCCTGAGATTAAAGAAGAATGTGATAATGAATGTAATCTCTTACAAAATTCATTAATCATAGAAGACGAAAAAGACTCTGAAGAAAAGCATGTAATTTTAAAAGAGGTTGGTTCTAAAAGGAATAATCAAAAATCAATAGAGCTACTAAAACTTCAACTCAAACAGCAGTTTGATCAAATATGCAAAAAAATATCTACCAGTAAGGATGTGCGTGTTGCAAACCAAACACTTAAAAATTTAGATGCAAAACTTAATAGCATAAAAAAACATTCCATTGGCCAGCTTAAAATTAGAAGAAATTATAGTGCTAATAAAAACCTTGAGCTTCAAAGAAGATTTCAATCAACAAAAAATAAAAAGAAGAATACTAAATCGATAAAAAGACCTTCAGAAGAAGAAGCACAAAAAATTGCTCTAAACACATTATTACAAACTCCTCCCACATCAAATTAATATGTTTATTCATGGTAAGTTTAATTAAAATCTCTTTTATTTGATATATAATTTGGTACATTAAATATAAAATTGTCTTCTTCAGCTTTGAATGATAATAGGGGCATTTTTATTATTTAACCACCATTTTAATTTAATCTTGTCTTAATATGTGACTGTATATTATTAATAATAACACTATTTTTTGGTACTATTAACACTTCATAAAAATTAAAAATATTAATGCTTTTGCAGTTTTGTACGCCAATACAGTAATACAATTTACTGACTTAACTTTGTATTGGACAGCGCAAACAGTTTCATTTGTTTGTTAAATGCTGATATTTTAATTAACAAGATCATTAAATATGACTCATGCAAAATAAATTAAACAGGCTTACTAACATAATAATGTGGCCTATTATACTGTTATATTGGTACTAAGACAATTACTCTCCCTTAAAAAGTTGTTTACATGTCAGTTAAGCCATAATAATAGATTATAAGAACCTAAGCTTCGATATGTATAGTATATTAAAATAAATGAAAATAATGGAAAAGTAGTATCAGTTATTTATTTACATAAAGTTTTTTAATCTGACAAAATATTTGTTGACGTTTATACTTCACGATTGATCAGTTTACAAAAATGATAATGTCTCTTTTTGATTGTAGGATTATATGTCAATGGCATGACAATATCTAATTACTGCTGAAGAACTAAATGTTTAAAATTCACGTTAATTTAATCAACCATGTAAATATAATTGCTTTATAAATGTTAATAATGAATAAAAGGAATTAATAAAACTGTATATAAAACATGTTTTATTTAAAACTGTATAAATAAGAGGTAGGTTTTTAATTTTGTTTATATCTTCAGTCTTAAAGAACAATCTTGATTTTAAGATGAACACAATTTTATATTTTGTATTATCTGAACTATAAATTATTTAGTAATATTGATTTTATTTTGCATTAATTTTATTCAACATTTTATCTATACGCTTTGCTCTAATCTATTTTAAAATAATATTGGTGTCCCTTTTGTTTGTAGGTTTAGATTTCAATGGCATGAAATATATATACTACTGCAGAACTAAATGTCTAAGAATAATGATAATGTGACTAAGTGAACTATGTAAATATTGTTTTAAAAATGTAAATAATGTACCTACATATATTGTTGTAACCAGAAAGGGGACCATACACTACAATAAACACATCTACATTTATACTGTATGACAGGTAGGTATGTAATTTTATTTTATTTTTAAATTTAAAGAATAATTTTTATTTTACAACAAAACATTTAGTTGTTTTTTTTATTTTTTAAAATAATTATTCAGTGTTATTATTTTAAGTTTTGCTATAATTGTAATAACAAATCTATACTCTAATATGTTTTATTTATACTAATTATATAAATAAATACATTTTCAGCATTTTGTGGTGAACTTGAGTTAAATATTAATTATTCTAAAAGTAGGTCAATTTATTTGATAGTAGGCCTAGAGATGGTTTCAGATTTAACTTTCTCAGTATAAAAATAAACTGATTTAATACGGTAGATACAAACCATTGATTATGCGTACTACATAATAAAGTTAGGACAAAAGATTATAATTAATTCAACGAAGAATTGTTTAGAATCTATTAATATAATTAATAAGTAAAGTGAAGCTTTCATCACAGTGACAGACGTTACAAGCGCATGCACGAATAGAGGGAGCAAGCGAGCAAGCCACTGTCTATTACGTCACTTGCTCAGGAGTGGGGGGAGCATTTCCTCTCTGCACAGTCTCGTCAAAGGCCCGGTCTACCAACTGTTCTAAAAACATTTATCGCAGCCGCTGGAGGGTGCCTAAACCAACAAACAAATTCCGAAAATACAGCGTAAAAATATGATTGGCCTTTAGGCAACAAAAATTAATACAAACTGTTTTTATATATAGTTTAAATGTCCGTAAAGTTTTGTACACAATTTGAATACGTAAGTGAATAAGTGAGTAACATATTTTTGACAAGACCCAACTTTACCTACTTTTTGTGAGGAAATGTATTATATATAAAGCATTTAAGTATATAATTTAAATATTCTATTAGATGTTGTCCAAACTAAATATTACAGGTTCAGTATAAAAAACTTCAACTCTGCAAACAGGTCGGCGTTTTCAAGTCAACCATTTTGATTTTTTCTAGGTTATGAAAAGTTACAAATCAAATTTTATAGCAGTTTTCGTAACAAAGTAGTAAAGTTAAATAGTGTGTACGGGTTTTAGGGTCTTAAATTATCGTAATACAGCAATAAAATACGAAAAACCTAACAAAAGTAGAATTTTTTAACGAGAAGTGAAATTTGATGATTTTTGCATAGTTAATATCAGAAATACCAAAAAATTACTTCTTAACAAAATTGTAGGAAATTTAATTACAAATCTGAAGTATACGGTCAGCAATTCAAAATTCCCGTCCGCCATTTTAGATGATAACGGGTGATTATCCGTTGATCACAGGGGGCTTCCAATATGATCTGAGGGGGGGGGGGTTCTATCTAAGATGATCATAAGAAATTACCTTAGTTTTTTATTGGATACTATCTAAGTTGATAGTAGGCACAAATTCAAATTTATAAACTTTTTGTGAGGAAAGTTAGAGTATGTACCTTTTGTGGTACATAGAATTTTGTATGTACATTACATTTTTTGTACAGCATCTAATTTTTAGGTTGAAAATTTCATTAGATGCTATCTAAACTACATGTTACAGCTTCAGTAAAACAAAAACTTCAAGTCTGCAAACAGTACAGCAATTTCACGTAAGCCATTTTGAAATTTTTTTTAGGTTATAAAAAGTGAAAAATCAAAGTTTATAGCAGTTTGATAGCAAAGTTCTATACGTAAATAACGTGTAGGGTTTTAAGGTTTTAGCTCCTTTAAATCATGCTTAAATGGGAGGAACTATTCCAAAAAAATCACATGTTTTTGAAAGAACTCAAGTTTACCGACTTTTTCTCAGGAAACTATTGTATATAGCACAAAAACGCAGAGGACACTTTTTGTGCAGAATTTTATTGTCAATTGGTATATATAATTTGGTGTTAAGTAAACTAAAATTTAAAGTTTCAGTAAAACAAAAACCTCAACTCTGCAAAAAGATACCCGTTTTCACGTCAGCCATTTTGGATTTTTTCTAGGTTACGGACAGTGCAAAATCGAATTTAATAATAGTTTTGATAACAAATTAGTAAATTTAAGTAGTGTGTAGGTGTTTAAGTTCTTAAATTATCGTTATAATGCAGTAAAATACGAAAAACAAAACAAAAATAACATTTTTTGAACGAAATGTGAAAATTAACGATTTTTTGCGTAGTTATTATCAAAAATACAAAAAAATTTTACATGACCAAAATTGTAGAAAATTTAATTACAAATCTGGAGTATGCTGTCAGATTTGTTCTACAACCAACGGTTTGCCCACAATTAAGCCGTTAGTAAAACTCTGCACACAATTCAAAATTCCCGTCCGCCATTTTGATTTTTTTTGGGGGTTAAAAATTAAAAATTTTTAATTTTCGGAATTTCCCCGTCGGTTGCTAGGCAAAAGCTACAAGTGTGCCAAATTTCAAGTTTCTAGCTCATCTGGAAGTGGGTTAGAATTTGTATACGTGAGTGAGTGAGTCAGTTATATATACACGTGTATATATAAGTCAGTGTATATCTATATACACGTGCGGCTATATAGATATTAGATTATTATTCGTTAATCTCGAATACAGACTGCAACTTTTGAAAAAAGAAGAAAGTTCAATTTTCTGATACTGTAAAAGTTTTTATAATTTACCCGAAGAGGATCAAAGACCTGATACTAGACGGCTTATTGATATGTTTCGTGCTAGTGAAAAATTGAAACTTCTTAATATGAAAACTGAAAAATCAGACAGCACATTGAGTGCTTGCAGTGTATATAAGTCAACATCTAATGATAAAAATTATAATAAATAATAATTAGATTATAATTTGTGACTTAGTTTATTTTTTCACCCATGTTAAGGAATATATAAATAATATTTTCGGAATATCAGTCTATAAAAGTAACCTTTACCTAGATTACATCATTACAACCTTTGAACTGATGAATCATCGATTTACGTCACAAATGACATCTATAAATAGAAATAGCATTACATCATCATGATTAGTATTGACTCCATCCTCAAGGTTATCAGTAGTAACGCAGTAATATAAAGGTAATTATGGATTATAAATATAGTAAAACTTTTATACTTGCACACAATTTAAAGTTCACAGTTTCTGATTGGCAAACAAAAGTAAAATTAGTTTTTGAGAACACATTAGGTACTCAATTTATTCAATTAGATCTTGATGGTTGGACCGAATTTAAGAAATGCTTTTTATCAATTGACGAAGAATTTAAAAAAAGATTAAATTATCAATATTCTAATTTGTAATCTGTTTCCGTACAGATATGGAGTTCATTTTGGATTTTCAAGGATTTAAAAACCAAGACAACAAGTTTATTGTAAAGGAGTTGGCTGTCATATCCACTTATGATTAAGTCTATGAATTACAACTGTTTCAACCACCTTGTCACTTTAAAAAGTTACCAGAAAATGTTCAAAAGAAAGTTGTGTGGTTGGAGAAGTACTTCAATGGACTCTATTGGGGTTCTGGGTTTAGAGAATATAATCAACTAAAAGATGTGCTTAGAGATTGTAATATTTCCGGTAAAGCGTATGTTAAAGGATATGAGAAGAAACAATTTGTAACTGACCTTTTGTCAGAGTTTAAATTTAACGTAATTAATTTAGAAGATTTAGGATGTCCTAGTTTAAGTATTATCAGAAATCAAACTCAGACTAGTGCGATGAAAAAATATATCTTCAATCATGATCCTTTAAACTGTGCATATATTAATGTTCATTTACTACTTCAATGGATTAAACTTGAGAAACTAGTTGAGGATAGGCTAAAAACTGTAAATCTTGCTATTGGAGAATGCTATCAAAGAGGATATAAAAATTACAACCAAAAAGTTTTATAATTAATCATACCGAAGATTTAGAATTGATATTTGATAGACTTCCCAAAAGTTTGAGAAATGATCCGGAAATATTGAGCAATTTAATATGTACAGATCATTTTAGGTTTGAATCTTTTGAAGATACATTTGATGGACCTAACCCGAAAAGAAAGAATTGTTATTTTTATACACCCCCACTACAGCTTGTATCACAGTCTAGATTAATCTAATCATTACAGTCTTGACCATCGGATTGAACGGCCGGTATGAGTCCTACTTGTTATTCTGCTAATAGTAGTTGTAGTAATAGCAGTGGTGATAGTAATAGTGAAGACGATGTTTGTTGTTCTATTTTTAATTGTACAAAGAAAGACTTGATAAAATCTGGATTCTACTGTACTAAACGTTTTGATAACATAGTATGTTGTGGTTGTGGTTGGCAATCCAGTGATGTTAAGTTAACTATAAGACATGTAAATTTTTTAAATAAGCTAGAAAATCCTGACTGTTCAATGTCTAAAAATATGTCGGGAGACTTTTGTAACTATAGTAAATATAAAAAATCTGTTAAGAACACTGAGGACATTATGCTGGAAACATTCTTCAGATGGCCTAAGATGTATCCTAACATTCAAGATATGGTAGATGCTGGCTTCTACTATACTGGAACTGGAGACGCTGTCAGTTAGTTGTATTACATGCGGTGTCGTTCTAGAAGATTGGAGTCCGTTGGATAAACCGAAAGAAGAACATTTAAAAGCATCACCTTTTTGTGAACTCGTTAAAATGTAAATATATATATATATATATATGTGTGTGTGTGTGTGTGTGTGTGTGTGTGTGTGTGTGTGTGTGTGTGTGTGTGTGTGTGTGTGTGTGTGTGTGTGTGTGTGTGTGTGTGTGTGTGTGTGTGTGTGTGTGTGTGTGTGTGTGTGTGTGTGTGTGTGTGTGTGTGTGTGTGTGTGTGTGTGTGTGTGTGTGTGTGTGTGTGTGTGTGTGTGTGTGTGTGTGTGTGTGTGTGTGTGTGTGTGTGTGTGTGTGTGTGTGTGTGTGTGTGTGTGTGTGTGTGTGTGTGTGTGTGTGTGTGTGTGTGTGTGTGTGTGTGTGTGTGTGTGTGTGTGTGTGTGTGTGTGTGTGTGTGTGTGTGTGTGTGTGTGTGTGTGTGTGTGTGTGTGTGTGTGTGTGTGTGTGTGTGTGTGTGTGTGTGTGTGTGTGTGTGTGTGTGTGTGTGTGTGTGTGTGTGTGTGTGTGTGTGTGTGTGTGTGTGTGTGTGTGTGTGTGTGTGTGTGTGTGTGTGTGTGTGTGTGTGTGTGTGTGTGTGTGTGTGTGTGTGTGTGTGTGTGTGTGTGTGTGTGTGTGTGTGTGTGTGTGTGTGTGTGTGTGTGTGTGTGTGTGTGTGTGTGTGTGTGTGTGTGTGTGTGTGTGTGTGTGTGTGTGTGTGTGTGTGTGTGTGTGTGTGTGTGTGTGTGTGTGTGTGTGTGTGTGTGTGTGTGTGTGTGTGTGTGTGTGTGTGTGTGTGTGTGTGTGTGTGTGTGTGTGTGTGTGTGTGTGTGTGTGTGTGTGTGTGTGTGTGTGTGTGTGTGTGTGTGTGTGTGTGTGTGTGTGTGTGTGTGTGTGTGTGTGTGTGTGTGTGTGTGTGTGTGTGTGTGTGTGTGTGTGTGTGTGTGTGTGTGTGTGTGTGTGTGTGTGTGTGTGTGTGTGTGTGTGTGTGTGTGTGTGTGTGTGTGTGTGTGTGTGTGTGTGTGTGTGTGTGTGTGTGTGTGTGTGTGTGTGTGTGTGTGTGTGTGTGTGTGTGTGTGTGTGTGTGTGTGTGTGTGTGTGTGTGTGTGTGTGTGTGTGTGTGTGTGTGTGTGTGTGTGTGTGTGTGTGTGTGTGTGTGTGTGTGTGTGTGTGTGTGTGTGTGTGTGTGTGTGTGTGTGTGTGTGTGTGTGTGTGTGTGTGTGTGTGTGTGTGTGTGTGTGTGTGTGTGTGTGTGTGTGTGTGTGTGTGTGTGTGTGTGTGTGTGTGTGTGTGTGTGTGTGTGTGTGTGTGTGTGTGTGT
Organism: Stictocephala bisonia; assembly: GCA_035578905.1. Taxonomy (NCBI): domain Eukaryota; kingdom Metazoa; phylum Arthropoda; class Insecta; order Hemiptera; family Membracidae; genus Stictocephala; species Stictocephala bisonia. The sequence goes on along the minus strand of JAQJVL010000242.1, from coordinate 698,883 downwards.
GTGTGTGTGTGTGTGTGTGTGTGTGTGTGTGTGTGTGTGTGTGTGTGTGTGTGTGTGTGTGTGTGTGTGTGTGTGTGTGTGTGTGTGTGTGTGTGTGTGTGTGTGTGTGTGTGTGTGTGTGTGTGTGTGTGTGTGTGTGTGTGTGTGTGTGTGTGTGTGTGTGTGTGTGTGTGTGTGTGTGTGTGTGTGTGTGTTTGTATCTTAAACATTTGTTTCATTTTGCTACCACCTATTTACCTGGTAACAATGAACAATGTACGAGCAGGTATTGCAAAATAATTACATAGACAAGCAAGACGTTTCTATCCTACACGTTATGTAGAACTTAAAGGAATCAACGACTTAAATCAAGCAGATTTAGTCGATATGATTCCTTTTTCAAAATCTAACAAAGGTTTTAAATATATTATGACTGTAATTAATTGTTTTAGTAAATTTGCTTTTGCAGTACCAATAAAGTCAAAAAGTGCTAATGATATAGTAATCGCACTTGAACCTATATTGAAAAAACATTCTATGAAGAATTTTCAAACAGATCAAGGTACAGAATGGTTTTATTCTAAGGTTAAGTTCTTGTTAAATAAATATAATATCAATCATTATTTTACTTTTTCTGATAAAAAAAGCTTCAATTGTTGAAAGATTCAATCGTACTTTGAAAAGTAATATGTGGACAATTTAGTCAGCAGGGTAATTTCAAGTGGTTAGATTTACTGCCAAAGTTGTTGAAAACCTATAATAATACCATTCATCGAACAATTGGTGTTAAGCAGGTCAATATTGGAAATGAACAAGAAATATTATTACAAATAGTTAAAAATAGGGAAAATATCATAGTAATTCCTAATTTGATACTGGTGATCGAGTTAGAATAAGTAGATTAACTAAACAATTCAATAAAGGTTATTGGACTAGGTGGAGTAATGAGATTTACACAGTATGTAAAATACAGCCGACTAGACCAGTTACATACGTACTAAAAGACGACAAAGGTGATGTAATAAAAGGTGGGGTTTATCAAGAAGAGTTAAGTAAAACTCGTTTTGGTGATACTTACTTGATTGAAAAAATTATTAAGAGAAAAGGCGATAGATTATTAGTGCGTTGGCTGGGTTTTGATAAATCACATGACTCCTGGATTGATAAAAAGGATTTACGATAGCAATGAAGTTTCTTAAACAGTCTGTAACACTGCCAATCGTTAATTTAGACATGTTAGTTGATAAGAAGACAGAGAAGAGTATGAAAAGACACGGACATTTATTACCAAACACAATCAGATGTTTAATAGTGGGTCCATCAAATTGTGGGAAAACCAATTTACTTTTAAACTTATTATTCTCACCTAAGGGTTTGTTTTTTAACAATGTATACATTTTTTCAAAATCACTGTATCAAATGAAGTATACATTCCTCGAGTGCGTTCTGTCAAATTTAGATGGAATTGGATATCATCCTTATTCAGACAACGATGAAGTACCTCATCCAAGTGAGATTGAGACAAATTCTGTAATGATATTTGATGATATCGCTTGTGGCAAACAGAATAATATTAAAAACTATTTTTCTATGGGACGTCATAACAATATTGACACTTTTTACGTTCGTCAAACTTACAGTTTTATACCCAAATAGTTGGTTAGAGACAATGTGAATCTTCGAGTTATATTTAAACAAGATGATCGCAATTTGAATCACATCTATCAAGACCATGTCAGTCCTGATATGAGTTTTAGTCAGTTCAAGCATATGTGTTAACAAATTTGGGATATGTCAAAAAATGGGTTTGTTGTAATAGACAAGGATTGTGATATAAACAAAGGTCGGTATCGTAGAGGATTTGATATTTTTGTAAAATTATAAATCTGGTAGTGGGGGTAATTTAACGTCTCATACTTTTCCTTTCAATCATTTATATTGTACTCATCATCCGAGTTAGACACATAATGTCCTCTTCTTCTACATTTTCTATTGACGAGGTTTTAGCCGATAAAAGTAAAGAGGAGGTTATAAAGGAAATTACTCAAAGAAGAGAAAATATTAAGCAAAAACATAGATCTATGAAAAGGGAAATGTTGGATAGTGAAGAGATGTGGGAAAAACAGCTAAAACCCATTGCTGAACCGCTTAAAAAGATTGTAGAAGAAGGAGAAAAGTTACAACAACAACAACAAGTTAAAGAAGAAATAACAGAACAAGGAATCAATAAACTTAAAAGAAAAGGTCAGTTAGAGGATTTTGAAACGCCTGTAAAACGTTACATACGTGCAACTATACAAGGAGTGAAAAGAAAACAACGTCTGCATGAGGAAAATACAGAAGATACGCTTCCGACTTCAAAACGCTTCGCTATACCCGGTTTCAACATGGATCAACAAGATGGTGAAAATGCTGATGATGATGATGACATTATGGAACCGGATTCAAGTCCACAACATGAGGAAGAAGATATGATGGTTGAAGAAACGTACGTTTCACCGGCTGTGGTATCGGGTAAAGACCTGTTGAAAAAACCTCAAGGAAAAAATTTAGCTAGGGAATACGTACTACGTAAGTTTAAGGGAAGACTAGCGAAAGAGTACTTTTTAAAATTACTTAAAGGTGGTAAAGAAGTAGATCATAATTATGGTATAAGAGTTGAAGGCGATCAATGGATGATCGGTGATAAGCCATTAGAAATTGATATAGATGATTTTATAATAAATGGCAAAAGATATGAGGGTACACGTGGTTTATACGAACTTTTATTTATGAATATACCTAATCCTTATGTGTACAGTGAAGAAGATCTCGATAGTTACGCTATGATTCAATACAATACCACTGTACGTGTATGGGTGGGCGTGTGGGTCCATACCACAGTACGTGTATGGGTGGGCGTGTGCGGCCATACCACTGTACGTGTATGGGTGGGTGGGTGGGTCCATACCACAGTACGTGTATGGGTGGGTGTGTATGGAATAAAGAGAAACATAAAACATTGACCACAAAAAGAGAATCTAGTGTCAGTCGTGAACAAGCCGTTAGGCAGTTAACATTACGAAACAAAATATACCTACGTACAGAAGTGTCCTCTTTCATGAGTAAGGATGAATAATATTTTAGATATAGGAACAAATCCTAGCTTTGATAGTTCTATTGTTGATATTGAATGGCATTCTCATAATCCGTATACATCAAATTATTACAAAACAAGTGATGAGATACGAATATCTGTTTCAGCAAGATGTTTACACATTACCTAGTAAAAGTTATTTGCTTTTGGAAGGCAAACTAGTCAAGACAGGTACACCCCAAACTGATGTCACCACAACTCAGTTAGTTAGTAATGCCATGGCATTTCAGTTTGATGAAATCAGATACGAACTGTGTGGAACTGAAATTGACAATAAAGAATTTACTTGCCTCTAGATCAGGAGACAAGTATTGTATGCAGAACGCATGTTGGCAAAACGAAACCATGGGTGTGATGAATGATAGAACATCATTTTCGTTTTGTGTTCCACTTAAATTACTACTAGGTTTTGCCGAAGATTATAATCATATTTTACTGAATGTAAAACAAGAACTAGTCCTGTTACGTTCATCTAATGATAAAAATGTTGTGCTTCAACCAGCTGCATCTTTATTTGACTTTCAAATTCAACTTAATAAAGTAGTTTGGAAAATGCCATATGTTCGAGTTGATGATGAAGTGAAATTATCTCTTTTACGTTTGACTGAAAGAGATCAGCCCATATCTATACCGTTCAGAAGATGGCAATTACATGAGTACCCATCATTACCAATTACAAAGTTTTTAACTTGGACAGTCAAAACATCATCCATGATGAAGAAGCCAAGATATGTAATAATTGGTTTTCAAACTGACCGTAAAGACAAAGCAAATAAGAACGCATTACATTTTGATTTTTGTAATTTGGATAATATAAAACTGTTCTTGAACAGCAAGTACTATCCATATGATAATTTAAATGGAAATACATAAATTTTGTATGAAATGTATTCAATATTTCAATCATCATATTACATAGTGGTGATGATCAGCCTTGTTTGGGTAAACTTACTTATCAGGAGAAGACACTTTTAATAGTGATTGATTGTTCAAAACAAGTTGAGACTTTAAAGACTGGATCATTGGATGTTCGCATTGAGATTCAAACAACTGCTGATATACCAAAGGATACAACGGCGTATTGTCTGATTATTCATGATGCATTAGTCCAATATACACCATTGTCTGACATCGTAAAAAAAGATTATTTGAAATAAATAAATAAATAAATAAATAAATAAATAAATATATATATATATATATATATATATATATATATATATATATATATATATAAAAGATTATCTTTTTATAAGTAATGTACTTGAACCTTAGAACAAGAAGGGTAATTAATAATAAACGAATTAATAGGTATAAGTAAATTATTTATTTTTTGTAAACTAATTCTATTTACAGATCATGCACACCATTTAATATACAATAAGCTTAATACTATTTACAGATCATCATCATCACTATCATCTTCTGTACAGTAAGATTTAAAGTGGCCATAAGCAATAGTATTGACGCCATTTTTGGTAATGATCCTCTTATCGTCCTTATTGCTTAAAGCCACTCTATTACAAGTTATTGTTTTAATTACATGTTTTGTAGATCTAAATAATTTTATTTCTTTTCTAATACAGCCACCGTTCTTTAGACATGATTTGTAATCATCGAACAACATATCATTTTTAACAACATTTTTTGTGATACCTTTACACTTTTTTTGAACCGTAGGTTCTCTTTTGGTTTCACAATCGTTCAATGGAAGAATAGTTTTGAAACAGAATAATTTTGGTCATAATCCTATACACTCTTCAATAACAACACTATTACACTCGTCCTTAAATTTACCTAAAACCTTTTTATTGGCAGAACTGCAACACATATATTGTGTTGAATAATCTGACGTATCAAAAAATGACATAAAATCTACATCTTCACTTACATCTTTATAAAACTCATTAGTAAAAATTTCATAAAATAACGCATCTGTATCCATGTACATAATATTAATTTTAGATTCATACTTAGGCATCATAATATTGTAGTGGAATTCGTACACATCTTTGTCTTGCTTAGTTCTAATACAGAAAACCCTACATAAATTGGTTTGTCGAAGTAAATTGCCTCGAGCACATTCTACTAAACTTAATGATTCATCATATATGGTTCTGTCTAAATATATGGGTTTATTAATTAACCTATTAAGTCTTTTATCAGATGCAACTAATTCTAAATTTAATCTTTTTCTAATATTTTCAATGGTCTTGCCAACATACTGTTAATTAACAGTTTATAAAAATCCTTCTCAAAAGTATTTTGAGCTCTTTGTCGTCTCTCAGTGTTGAGATCAATGTAACATTTTAACCAATGTGACTGATTGAATTGTATTATCCTATGGATTTTACTTAAAACAAGACCATTTTCTAACGCTTGTTTTAAATTCACATAATGACAGATGTATCTTATTTTAGGTTCAAGCGTAGTAAGTACTTTTTGTTGTTTACTATTAGGTAGACTTTGACGTATAGGTAAAAAAGGAAGGTCATTGTGCTTGTCATGACATGGAATTGGATAGTATACATCAACCTCTAGGATATTGCCAACAGAAGAATCATTAGGGACATTCATAACGTTAAATTTGTTTAAATTACCTTTATACCACTTAAAATTATTTAAAGGCATGGGTTGCGCCATTGTCTAGCCTTACAGGTTATTACAATCTAGGTACATTATGTAAGAATGCTCTACCTCAGGCTTATATTTGTCCTCCATGTAAGGATTGTTAGCCACTGCATTTCTCTTAATACATGATGTAATACCACCTCTGATTCCATTCTCCATAAACAAGTACATATTGTAGTCACTTAACAATTCTAGTTCTACATTAGTGTGCTTAAGCATAGCATCAAAAGTGAAGCTGGGCAATGTCAGATAATGTGCACAATCCAAACCATAGCTGTTCAAGCACAAATCCCTAAAGTTTTCAAAATCATCACATAATAATAAAACATCCAATTTCAAATAAAGGTCACTATATTCACCTAAAGTGTTTATATTAAAGTGATGCCAAACATCAAGTGCATGTTGATAATCTGCATCCGAAATGTCGGTATTTAAAAGAGTATTTTTAAAACTTTCTTTTGCAGGCAATTGGATTTCATTTAATTTTGACCAGGAAGATGTATGTTCGTAGGGATATACACCTTTGCGTGTAACTAGTGGCAGATCTTAAACAGGAAAAAAACAATTTGATATGTTTAAATTTATCACTAGGTAAATTTTTTACAAGTGTGGCTAAATTAGAATTCTTAATTTTGAATTCGTCAATAAATCGGATGTTTATTCCACTTGATGTTTGTTTTGAGAACGTAATATATTTCTCTGATGAATTAGGAATGACAGTAACTCGTCTTTTGTCGAACCCGAGCTGTCTAACTATGACGTGTGAATCATAATTAGAACTACCATGATAAATATTGGAATGTTATTTTGTTCTTGTCTCCTAAAATTGCAGGTCTTACAAAGTACAGCTCTAAAACGACCAGTCAAATGACAGTGATCTCTATGGCGTTTAACAGTAGATGAAAAGAATTTATTTCTCATTTCACAGTTTTTGTTGACTCTACCCTTATATCTTCATCAACTGTCAATGGTATCATTGGATAATTATTCTGCTCTAAAGTAATACCTATTGTGTTCACCAAATCAACTATGTACGTCATAAAACATTTAGCTGCGTCTGTACCTCTATATAAATAAGGTTCTCTAGGTAAAACTTGTTTAACACAATGTGCTAAATCATCACAATAAACTACATATACACAAAAGCTCATAGGCTCATGGACATTATTTACAAACGTGTATTTAGATGTTTGAAGATTTTCAGGTTTCAACAAGCATTCAAAATCTGCATAAAAACATTTAGTAATCGGAACATGTTTTGGAAATTTTTAAATTTTAATATGGACTCTTTTTCATCATCAATCTCAGGCATTACTGCACGCACAGGTTTATTTTGTTTACAGATCGTTTTGTGTTCAGTTAATTTCTCAAGCATTATTGGTCCTTGAAATTTCGTTAAACATCTTTTACAAAATTCTGCTTTCTTATCGTGTTTAGTAATTTGTGATCTGACCAATTTACTAAAGTTTGATATGTAACAATAATGACTACTACCCTCATTATTTGTTATCAAAAGAAGATCAATGTGTGTGTTCAGTTCACTGTCACAAATTCTAAGGGGATATATTTCAGTTAGTTCATTTAGTCCATACACATTCACACTAACATCAGGATTTAATTTTTCAAATTTATTAATGTCTTTGAAAGTTGTAGGGAAGTCAATCCCATCAAAATTGAGTTTGTCAATAACATTGTCATATCTGCAATCAATTCTATGTCTGTATTTACCTTTAACGAAGTGACATAAAAGCGCCCACTTAAACAAAACTCGTCTGCGTTTGTTGGATTTACAACTGCTTTTTTATCTACAATTTTCTGATGCAAAGGCAAATAAGTGCTACCTCCTAAAGGACGATATTTACTAATACGGATCATAATTCCATCTACTCTTAACAGGCTCCATCCACTACCTTGACCTTCATACTCGGTCTCCTCAGTACATATTTTAGCAAACAATTCATTGAGGATACCATCTAAATTTGAGTCTAACAGTACTGGTATGTTTTTAGTTTTAAATGCTCTGTCTTGAATTTCATTTGTAGTATGCTTAATATAAGTGCTTTCTACCCGAATATTAAATTGTATTGCATTCAAAATATTTACTTGCTGTTGAATGACTTTAATAAATTTATCTTTATATAAAGTTAACAATAAACAAATATCTTTAACTGAAGATTAAGAGTTTTTGAGAAAGAATGTCTTTAAATTTCCACGAAATGCTGTTTCTATTTCTACAAATGTATCTAATACTGATGTTGCATTAAGACGATTAGTTTTACCCCTAGGATTTCTTACTGTTACGTTGTCTTCAAATGTGTTTATCATATTATCTTCTTCGTCATCTTTATCCTCATTTTCACCGGTATTAGATGTGCTTGGAATTTCGTCTGTTTCCATTGGTTCCACTGTTATCAATCTACGTTTTTTAAAAGGCAAATTATGATCCATCTGTAAATAAAGAATAAAGTCTTAAAATATTGAATGAACAAACTTATTTATAAATATATTAACGGGAAAACCTTGCCCTCTTTTTAGGTTTATCCTCACTGTCATCATATTCAATCTTCTTCGTATCTTTAATATTTAAAATTCGTTTGGCCTGTTCAGTCCATACATCATTGAGTTTCTCAAACGCAGGATCATTATCATCTCTTACCAAAAACACAACCTTCTTTGGAATCTTAGTCCAGTACCTGTCTTGTGTAATTCCTTTCAGGTCTTCACAATCTGTTATCTCAATTTTTAATAAATACCGACCCTCTTCTCCAGGAGTAGTACATTTTCTCACAGTATCTTCGTTTCTCATAGCAACCTGTTGACTTATCAGTGTAGTTCCTTTACACTTTTTCCCAACACCTAGTCCAAACAAATTAAATACATCATCTTCATCGGTGTCTGCTCCTTTTTTTACCAGCTCTTTATTCTAATTCATTGACTTTTTAACGAGATCATGAGCAATTTTACCGACTCAATTGAATATCTGATTTTATTGTACACTTAAAATATGGGTTTGGTATATTCGATCAGTTCCTCATATTCCCTCTCTACTTCATTCATATAGTCTAACTTATGTTGTGACAAATCTCCCGACTGAGCAACACCTGAACCAATTGCATTTGAGGCTAGCTTTAAGTGAAAGTACAGACTTGTAACTTCTGAATTCATTAAGTCAGACACGCCTGTGCGAATTTCATAAAGAGTCTTTTCCCAAAGAGAAACGGAATTCAATCCGAGCAATATTAAAATCTCTATAACCCCTTTCAAAGTGTAAGAACTTTCATTATTTTGAGTTAAAGATGAATTATGTGTTATAGTACTTGCGGTTATGGTACTTAGTTTTTTTTCCTCTCGACGTTCTTTTATTGCCTGAAGAAGATGGAGGTTGTGTCATGGGTTGCTTCTGATAAGGTTCAGTGGACATCAAATCAGAATACAAAAGTGATGCAAGGTCGGTGTTCTCCATATCTATAGATAAAGAAATAATAAATTATAAAGACTATTTTTAACAAACAATAAAATAATCTGTTATTTAATTAATTTTAACTATATATAAGTAATTTGAAGACATTAAAATAAACCTCCATCTTCCATAAGAACTTAAATAAAGAAACGACATGATAAACAACTATATGCCTGAGGTAGAGCATAGGGGATTGTTAAAATTATATTCTGTTGAGCTAATTGTCTCCTCTACTAGTATTTGACGGTGGATCGTGCAATTCTTTTATTATAGGCTTGACTATTTTTTCACATATTATTTGTGCTATCCTATCTGCCTTATTTATTTCAAATGGTATATCAGAATGATTAGAATAAAAAACAAAACATTGAAAATGCTGACTTACTTTGGCCGATGTTTTCTAAAGGCTGAGAGAATCAGATGAGCGGAGCAAGACTGAGTTGAGAGAAGGAGGTAGATACAGACGGCAGAAGGCAGAACACCTAAAACATAACATCAAAATTTTTAATGTTTACATAGTTAATGCTTTATCAACCTGAAACATGTTTACATAGTTAAAGATTTTATTTATTATAATGAAAAAGAATCAATAAATTAGTTGTTGACTTACTTTAGGCGATGTTTTCTAAAGACCTGTAGTGGCTGAGAGAATCAGATGTTGTAAGAAGGATGGGCGAAGCAAGACTGAGTTAAGAGAAGGAGGTAGATACAGACGGCAGAAAGCAGAACACCTAAAGCATAACATCAACATTTTTTAATGTTTACATAGTTAATGCTTTATCAACCTGAAACATGTTTACATAGTTAAAGATTTTATTTATTATAATGAAAAAGATTCAATAAGTTAGTTGTTGACTTACTTTAGCCGATGTTTTCCAAAGACCTGTAGTGGCTGAGAGAATCAGATGATCGAAGCAAGACTGAGGTGAGAGAAGGAGATATGAGGAAAAACTGAAATATAATAACAAATACTTCTTACTTTGTAATAAATCATAAGTTATTTTACATATATCATTTGTTTAAAATATTCAATCACATATTACTTGTCTAAACAGCAAAGTTTATATTATTAATTTAAATCTTAAAATATATATAAAAAAATGAAAAATCTAAATATTCCCAAACATAATAAATCCGAATTCAAACCAATAAAAACTCAAAAAAATTTATACAAAACTTTAGTACCTATAAAATAACATTGTTTAAACCTTTAAATGGGACTATCTTCCACAAAAATCCCATAATATATATCTTATTTTTAAATTTTTACTTACTATAATAATAATGATAGCAACAAAGTTAAATTGCATATTGGAATGGATTGCAGATAATATTATAACTGAAACATTAGATGAACTTTTCTAACAATCTCTATGCAATATATAACATTCTGGAAAAATAGTTAATCTTGAAAACTGATTACATTCATACATTTGTATTTGATAATAAGGTTGGTTACATGAAAAATAAGAATATGTATAAACAATTTCAATGTAAATTAATCTTCTTATTAACAGAAAAGCTATAAAACAATTATTAAACTTAAAAATTTGGAATAAATTATTTTCGATAACAAAATAAAAATGCAAGATTCAACAAAAGTTACTCACCAGATTCACTATCTGCTGTGCAAACAAAGAAAAAGAGGTTCCGTGAGAGCCGTTGGTCTCTATGCCTGTGAAACTGCAGATGTTGCATGCTTGAAATCTTGGTGTATATATATACCCAGTAAATGACGTCAATTGAACATGTGTCCGACCGCGTGCACACGTGTTAGACCGCGTGATGGTCAAGAAGCAAACTCAAAGTACAGATGATGAAATATTGCATCAGCAAAATTAGACTTAGAATATTTTCTTATATACAAAAGTCTCTCTTCTTATTAAATATTGTAAAACGAGGAAAAAATATATGCTAATTGAAACACATCCTGTAATTTTTCTATGAAATTTTCCTAAAAAATATAAAAACTAATTATTTTATGAATATCGCCTACAGTAAGTATGTAAATACTCTTTCTAATATTTAACCATTGGTAAAGAAGAAAAAAAAGTCTATAGGTTGAGAAACAATCCTTCAATTAATTTTATGTAAACATGTGTTACCTTTTTTAGCTCAGGTAAGTGATTTTAGAGGTTCTAAAATAAATAGAGGATTAGGTTAGCAGAAGTGAAGAGGAACCGTAATTGTTGCCAAGAAAAATCGCGCACCAAAAAATCATGTACGTATTTATTATAGTATAATTTAATAATCATATGTGTATTTATTATAGTATAATGCAATTAATCGTGTGAGTTGGTAACACTGCGAAAAAACAGTTGGTACATTTTATATTGTATAAAGAAAAACAGATTTTTTTGCATCTGGTTTGAACAAATTAATACTATATTAAATACGAATTAAATATACATTTTATATAGTATATCGTGTACTGGCTCGGCGTAAGCGAAGCGAACGAAAGCATACGTTCTTCTGCCGCTACTTACGTTACCCTCTCGGGTGTGTCACTGTGCTGCGGTGGTATCGACTCGGTCCCACGTACCGAAAGTCCTAGGATCGATCCCGGCACCGGCCATCGACACGTTTTGCCCACAATAGATACAATTAATTTAATAAATACGGCGTGACGTCAGAAGAAAGAGCGTGAAAACGGCGTGACGTCAATCAAAACAACACTGACCTAGGACAACGTCGTGGGGGATCCACGTGCTTGTAGTAAACTTGACCTCTGGGGTCAACACGTGGTGATAATCAGTAGTGGTCTTGACCTCTGGGTCAAAACGTGGTGATATATTTGTAAACAATAACAGTACAAAGTTCAAGGTTGCTCCTCAACCGACATTTCTATACTACTTAAAACACTGTCAATTTTTACCGATTTCTTTTTAAATTTTACAGATAATTTCAGTTATCTTTAGCTCTGTTATGTGGATTGTTATTTTGTTGATTGAAAATATGCATTAGTAAATTATATAAAAGTGAAATTTAGAGCTCTAAGGCCGGATTGACTTAGAGGTGTGTAGTATTGACCGAACGGGAAAATCTGCTACTTATATCAGTAACGCCCACATAAATATCATCGGGGTTTACATCTTAGTTAAACACGACTATACAGTATATTTGAAAATAAATCACTATTACCAATAAATAATGTACGTACAGTCAGTGATGCCAACATTCTGAACTCTATTGTTACTAAATGAGATCCAAAAAGCCGCCAGAAGTCGCTAAATTAATTGTTTTTACCGCTAAAAACGTCGCTAAATCGCAAAACACTCACTTATATAACAGCACACATTACTATAGTTTAATATTTATGTAATATATATGTAAATAACCCGGATCATTGTGTAATTAAAATAATTTTAATTTATGATATTAAATAAGTTAAACTGATGATGGTCTTTCGAGACCGAAATCGATTTTAAACATTAAAAACATCAAGAAAAGATTGCTAAATATGGTTCTTTTTATATATTTATATAAATATTAAGCAGTCTAATAGCTAAAAATGTCAAACAAAAAATATTTTGTAATTATCAACTTGAGTATTTTTATGTAAATTCATAAGTTAATTGTGTCAAACATATAATTTAATAACATGTATATTAAATTTATAATAAAGTGATAAAATTGACAAGATCAAAAACAAAGTAAAATTTAAAAAAGTCATCATCGCTGTCAGTTTCTGAAGCGTCAGCATTTGAATTATTTTTTCAATGATTTTTACTCTGTCCCTTGTGATACTAACGTCATGGTCGTCATTTGATGGCCCAGACATCTAACATCTTACTGAAATCTAAAAAAGGTCATCTTAAAAAAACACATCTTAAAAAATCGAACATCTTAATGTTAGCTTTTTTTAATGAGTACTGAGCTCAGGTCCCAATAACTTTGACGACCTTGTTTGAAAGTTGGTAGGTACTGCAAGTTTTACTGAAGTTTTTTAGATGTGTTCCTAGGGTAACAATGGCACTTAAAGTTTTTACGCATAGTCTATTTCGAAGTTTACTCTTCACAATGTCCATCACTGAACTCCCTTTCTACTTCAGCGTTAGAGTAGGAAAGTGACAGCTTTGCAATTACCAATCCACAAATGTCTTTAAATGGGTTGTGTTGAGTTGCATCTTTAAACGAATTCACTTCAATCCAGAGGTCAGTTGTGATGTATTTTCGAACCCAAGATAATTTACAAATAGATCTCCATTGATTGGTAATTTTGTCTTTATCCCCTGGGCTGTAATTAAAAGATTCTGCTAATTGCACTAATTCTGTCACTGCTTCCTTAGCTGTATTAGGTTTTAAGGAGTTTCGACGCTAAGAATTGACATCTTCTGCAACGCTTTGATGTAATAAGCAATGTCATAGCAGACTACAAATTTCTATTGCCTCTGTCTTATATTATCCAGTTCCTCTTGTTTAAGATTTCATTTTTCTACAGAAGATTCAAATAAATAGCTTAATTATGGATTTGGGTCTACCTGTTTTTCAATATTCTCATGCTCTGACAAGATGTTAACTTCAGAAGCACACTTAAGAATTCTACTAGAAACTGAGTTAAATGTATTTACAATTGTTTCAAGATGTCTTGTAGGATCAATATTATCAGAATCAAACACTTTAAGTGCATACTGCATTCATTTAAGACTTGGAAACTCAGAAGATATAGAAAGTTGCTTTCATTACTATACAAAGAGTACAACATTACCGCTGTATAACAGTTTATTTGCGTTCTAGATAATTGAAAATGTAACTTCAATTTATGCTTACTGACTTATAATTCTACTTGTTGCCAGCTGTAGTGACAGTCATCGAGTTGCACACACTTTCAATATTTTAATTGTTTCAAAGCTCTGTTTGTACTCAGTCTGTCTATTACGTGAAAGGAGAATAAGTCTCCCTTATCAGAAACTATATTTCTAGGTTATATTTCCTCTGAGGCATTTGTCACTGCTAATTGGATTGAGTGGCATGTACATTTAATAAATATTAGATTAGGAAGGCTAAGGGTATTTTTTTAATATAGCATGTACACCATTGTTAATGCCTATCATAGTACTAAAGTTGTCTGTACCTATTCTAAAAGGTTATTAGGATTCAGTCCAAACGAGTTCAACGAGTCTGGCATAGCTGATGCTATATCTACAGCTGTTCTAGATTTGGTAACGAGTGTCAAACGAGTTCAATGAGTCTGACACAGCTGATGCTATATCTATAGCTGTTCCAGATTTGGCAACGAGTGTCAAACGAGTTCAATGAGTCTGACACAGCTGATGCTATATCTACAGCTGTTCCAGATTTGGTAACGAGTGTCAAACGAGTTCAATGAGTCTGACACATCTGATGCTATATCTATAGCTCTTCCAGATTTGGTAGCAACGAGTGTCAAACGAGTTCAATGAGTCTGACACATCTGATGCTATATCTATAGCTGTTCCAGATTTGGTAGCAACGAGTGTCAAACGAGTTCAACGAGTCCGACACATCTGATGCTATATCTAGCTGTTCCAGATTTGTTAGCAACGATTGTCAAACAAGTTGATAATACTGTTGAGAAGAACTTAAATATTTAACTACTAAACCCATGAGTTTCGTTACACTTACGTCTGTGGATTAACCCAAGATGAGGCTGTATTTTTGATCACCAATATATTTTATTTATGTTCTGAAGTGGGAGCCAAATACTTCACGAACTATTTCTGAACATTTAGTGCGAGTGTAAATGTAGTCCATTTGCAGATTTGGAATCAGAAACAATATTCTTCAAAATGTAACTCAAATGATCTATAGTTAAAAAAGAACAGTGCTCTTCAATAGAGCGAAAAAGTCGTCAGATCTATCGACAAAGTAGCTAAGTTGGCAACACTGCATACAGTGACAGTACCGCAAAAACACTACCTTAACCTTCCTCAAAAACTGCACTCCATAAGTCCCGTTGTTTACACGAACAACACAACATTCATAGTTATAGTTATACATAGTTATAGTTTTACACAGTTATATGGTTCCCGAATAACATTTACATAAATCATACTTTCTATATATACTCACATAACTACAATAGCCACGGGACATCTTGAGCTGTGGCTTACGTCACGGTCAGTGCCGGGGGGAGGGGGATCTCTACTAATAAACAGCGTTTAGCGTACTACTAGCATTGCTGTACCTTTTTTTAACATAACTCCCATCCGATTAATCACTGATATTTTTAATTTATAATCATATTACCTGGTATTATAATGTGTTATCATGTTATAATTATAGGCCTTTAATTGTATTACTACTGTCTTTGTCTAATATTTAATGAGAAAAATTAAATAAAATCATGGAATACCAAATAATTAAACACTAGTGAATTTACAGAATGTAGGTTATGTTAGGAAATAAGTATTGCTCAAGTTTTTACTATGAGCAGTCCGTAATTTAATTGTAGGCTATATTAGGAAATGCATACTTGTGAATAACTTTGTGAAATTTAATCTCTTTAGAGATAAACAGCTGTTCTAATTAAATTAATATTTAAATCATAACATCTGTGGCTAAGTTATTAAATACATAACAACTAATGATATAAACAAAATTATTGAACTTAATATTTTCAATAACAACCGCTTTCGATACAAAAAGAAGGCAGCGACACTCTCCAATCAGCTCATCAGGAGCGGTAGTCAATGTCATATGTCAGGCTAGTACAAATCCACGCATGCGTATGCCGTACCCCTCCCCTCCGCTAACCACCAAGCATTTGAAAAGTAACGGTTCCGACAGCTCAAGATATTTCGTGGCTACTGAATTAGTATTTACAAACATACAAGTACATTATAAACATAAAAAGTAATTCACCTAGACACGTGGTTTTCGTACCGTCAAAACCACAGTAGAAAGAGCTGCAATCTATTGGATTTTTCGTGAAAAACTGCTTTGTTTTTTGCCTACACCATTGGGATTTAATGTATATGACCTTTATTTAACTCAATTAATGGTATAAACAATGTAAAATGGTGTCCCTGAAAACACTGTAAATGGAAGGATTAATTGTTAAGTATTATTGAATTAGTATATATGTAAACAAATTGCTTTTTCCATTTTTCCTGCCAAGCTACCTTCAATAAGACAATGTACTTACATTGCATGGTATCTTCGGTTAATGTAAAATTTACGTGTAACTATTTTCCCATACGTAGTAATATTTCCTTTTTTACGAGTAATTTCAGTGGTAGAGTCGGTTAATCAACGAATCTGTATTATTACAGAGTAAACAAATATTTCTTCATTAGTTCTGTCATGATATTTCGGGCATGTGCAAATTGATACCCCAGGTTCGAGCACATTGTTGTTTTGATATTTACTTTGGTATATATAAGCAGAATTGAGCAACTTGTGTAGTTTCAATTTTAGCGACTGAACTACATGTTGTATGTTCTTTCTCAAATTATGATATTCAATGTTTACAAGACACTGCTGGTAAGTTTACCTTGGATGACAATAAGAGTCCTTTGTACTTAGGTACATATTTTGTAATGTCCTCGTTTTATGAATTCATGTAAAGCATTTCATTGATTTTTAAAGGTCACACAAAAAATAAATTTATTACAATACAAGTACAAAATTCATAAATATTATGGTGATCGATTTCGTTGAACCACGCTCACCTTCCTCAGACCAGAGGTATTCACAAATGAATGGAAAATGGTGTTCTAAAACTCAATTTATAGGCCTATGATAACGTGACCCCATTGGCTGGAATCGTCAAAATGGCGGCTGCTGTGATACTATTGGTTTATTTATTTATTATGATTAACGGCATATGCCTTTTTAACAAAATTGTATACAAGAAAACTTTGGCTGAAAATAGAGAACAGAATGTATAAATAGAGTAAATGCTGGTCCAATTTCTTCCAATCCACCCCTACTTAGTTGGTACTTGATCTTTTGTACTTCTTTTGTTTTGCAATTTATTGTTCGGGGTGGTTATGGGTACCAAAGAAGGGGCATGCATTGTGATAGAATAGCAATTGATACAACATAAGTAATAATTGACAGAAAGTGGAAAAAAAAGATACATTATTAATTTAACACAGGTACGGTAACAGTTGAGATATGATAACGTGCAAGTTTATAACTACTAGTGCAGTAAGGCAGTAAGATACAGTACCATATTGGTTGAAATACAAATATAACATGAGGCTAATAAATATGGTAATTACCAGTGCTTAAAGAATTAGTTGGATAACAATATACAATTGAGAACAATCAAGTTAACATGCAAAAATAAATATATGCAATAAACATACAATAAATTCAACAATTTGTATTGATATAGTATAAGTGATATAAGCGATAACAAGGATAAATATTTTGTAAATGTAACATAAATAATATCTAATAAATATGCAAATTCGAATATGAATCTGTAAATAAATACACATAACATAATGAATGGTTTGACAATTAAGATGACGTTTAGACTGTAATGGGTGTGAATGAAAAGTAAAAATATGCGAATGAGTGTGATGAAATAATAAGTTACAACATTCGGTAAGGGTGGCGGGTGGTGATTGAGTGAGCTACAGCTGGAGAAAGCCTCAAGACTCACCACTCTCCCCCTGGGTGATCATCCTCTTGAACCGAGCAGCACTACAGTTAAAGAAATCAATGTCTGAAGGTAGGGTGTTTCCTGTGCGTTGCAACCGAACCATGGTACTGTGCTGCGCATATGATGTGGTGTGGTGTGTTCTGGCAAACAGCTCGCTGGATCTGGTATAAGCTGGAACGTGGAAATAAATCAGTGCTAGAATTTCCGGACAGCGAATCTCACCATTGATGATCTTGAAAAGAAACATAAGATCAGATGTCCTTCTTCGCAACTCCAGCGATTGCAAGCCCAGCGTTACAGCCAATTCATCAACAGGAACTTCAGAGAAGCGATATCCCAGTCGTAGACCCACCAGCCGGATAAAGCGAGTTTGAATGGATTGCAGTATTTCGATAAGGAAACCCTGACACGGTGACCAGACGGTTGAACAATATTCAAGATGGGACCTAACCAAGTGACAGTAAAGAGTCTTCAAAGCTGTTGGGGATGTGAAGAAGCGAGAAAACCTTATTATCAGGCCCAGGATACTGTTGGCTCGTTTGCAGATGTAATTCACATGTAGCTCGGGGCTCGGATTCGGGCAACACAGAACTCCGAGGTCTCTTATCTCATACACTCTCTTCAGATTGACACCGTTGAGTGTATAGTTATTATGTATCACAGACTTAGTCCTATGGAAGGTTATGACGACACACTTGGATACATTGAGGGTCATGAGGTTATCAGAGCACCATTTCTCCACGACCAACAAGCAATTTTGAAGTGCTACACAATCATCTATGGTGTTGATGGACAAGTAGAGCTTGATATCGTCTGCAAAGAGCAAATGCTTGACTTCTAATGCCTCTGACAAGTCGTTAATGAACAGGTTGAATAACACAGGACCCAGATGTGAGCCCTGTGGTACTCCAGATGATGCAATGAACTCCTGCGAGTTGGCAAAAGCGTATTTCACTATGAGCTTGCGATTATCCAGGTAAGAAGAGAACCATTTCAGGTGCGGCCCATGGACTCGATAACGGGACAACTTGGTGAGCAGAAGAGGATTGCAGACTCGATCGAAGGCCTTTGCAAAATCTAGATATATGGCATCCACTTGCTGGCGATTTGAGAAGGAAGATATAACATCGGATTGAAACAGCACTAAGTTTGTAGCTGGGGATCTGCCTGGAGAGAAGCCAAGTTGTGATGAGGAGATATGGCGCTGGAGCAAAGGAAAGATCTTGGAGAGAACCAATTTTTCAAGCACCTTGGACAGGGTAGACTGTATAGCAATAGGCCTATAGTTTCCCGCTTCCGAGAGGGCCCCGGATATATGGATAGGGACAATGTAGCTTGATTTTAGGGCTTCAGGGAATATTCCATTAGCTATTGACGCGTTAAAGAGATGCTGTAATGGTCCAGTTAGGGTGGAGTGACAGTGCTTAAGGACACTCGGTGGGATACAGTCAGAACCCGCATCCTTTCCTCTCATCTAGACTAGTCAAAGCTCTTTGAACGTCGTCGTAGGTGAAGAAGCAGGAATTGATTGCATTGCACGACTCGTGATGGTTTGAAGTGGGAAGCTGTTGGGGCTTAGTGAAAACAGAGGCGAAGAACTCAGCAAACAATTCACACTGTTCCATGTTGTCGTTGGCTGTACGTCCATTGTATGTCAGCGTTGACGTGGCGGTTTGGTTCTTATTCAGGCTCTTGGTTAATCTCTATTTGCTGTTACTTCTGTTCTTATAGTCGCTGAAAATACATTATTAAAAACTATTACGGAATCAAAATTAACCTGTTCATTCATTAATTTATCACGATCTTTACATTTTTCTTTAAAAATAAATAACTCTTCCCAAGCATACGGCCCTTCTTACAAACTTTTAGAATATCTACTCATTTTTATATTTGAAACATTACAAGTAATTTCTTCATAGTACTTTAACTTTATTATCCTGAGCGTGTAGATAATGGCTCGTGCTGGCACGACGCTCATAAGATATTAATCTAATTTAATTAGTTATGTGTCAATAGTTAATATATTATCAGAATATGAGTTTTATTTTAATTAATTGTATTAAGTAATTGTGAATTTTGATACCATTTGGATTTATTAAAATAATGTTAGTAAAATAACTGCGTTACTTTACTAGACAATCAAGATCCTTTTGCGATTCCCTCTGGTCTGAGGAAGATGAGCGTGGTTCACCGAAATCGATCACCATAATATTTGTGCATTTTGTACTTGTATTGTAATATATTTTTGCATTTTGTGCTTATATTGTAATAAATTTGTGTTGTGTAACGTTTACTTGTACTGTATCTATACCAAGACGTATTATGCTAATTAAAAAATATTTGATTTTTAAGTATTTACAACTTCCTTTTGTAATCTCTTGAAATGACTGTTACAGAATGTCTATTTTTAAGTGTTATTATTCGTATTAAGTTTCTGAGCTTGTATATTATTTGCTTATAAACCAGATATGAAGGAAAATTAAATGAACCTAGCTCTAAGGAGAAGGTGTCTACAACCTAAGAATGCTTTTAACTGTTGACTGTACTCTCGGAAAGGGCGCCCTTAGTTAATTGGCTAGTACAGTTGTACTGGAATGGCGCAACAGATAACTTGTTACCCTTTGTGGAATTTACGTACATTTATTTTACTATTACTTATATCACACAATGATTATTTTAAAATTACAATTATTCATTACTACAACAAATTTTTAATTTATCGTATGAATTTTTTTGTGCATGTTTTTTTAAACACAATAATATTCCTAAATGTGTACGGGGAAAGGACAAATATACAGTGTGCAAAACACTACAAAAACTTTATTATATTGCTCCTTGGGTAAAATATCTTAATGCAACCAATGATCTATCTCATTCCGTTTACTGTCTGTCTGAATGTGGTTTTTATTAGTGTAAATGTTTAAACCCGAATTACAAAGTAACTAAGCCTACTGTTTTTAAGAAAAACTACCAAAGTAGGTAAGAGTGCTCTAATAAGGTTTAAAATGATACCTTGTTTTTGGAGACCAAATAATAAATAAAGAACTCACTGTGACATTTGCGTTATCGCACCATTTATTTTGTTTAAAACATGCAATCATTGTTTATTATACTAATTGATTAATAAATACCCATATTTTATTACCTTACATAACTTTTTTTTATTTAATTGAAAAATTTTTACATTAACATGTTACTACGTCAGATAAAGCCCGTTCTTTGTGTCTTCCATTTTTGCATTCTGAGTCCATTCTAAACACTGCTCAGAATCACACAAAAATCATGGTAAATTCGTTGTTTCTTGTTTTATTTTCAAAAAAAGGTATCCGTATTAAGAGCACTAAATCATGAAATATTTTCGTAAAACTATTAGTTTTTCTGGTTTAAAGTTTTCGAATATTAAAAAAACATACTGACAGTAGGCGGAACGAGATAGACAATTGGTTGCATTACATTTTTTTCTTCATTTCACTCAAGGACCAATATCCTAATGTTATTGTATAGAGTTTTGTTACACACCGTATAAAAATTTAATTATAAGTAATTTTTATATGTAATATAAACGCTAATATGTTGCAAAGACGTTAAATTTATAATGTATTCCTTGTATGTATTATGTTATAAAAAACGTTAATATGTAACAAAAATGTTTTATGTAATATGTATGATATTACCAATACCACTGACTCACTCATCACAAAATCTCAAAAACCGCAAACGGATTTACACGAAATTTCAAAGAAAGTTAGCTGTAGAATCGAAGGTGCATTTAATAACATTTGACATGTTATAGATGTCAAATGTTATTAAATGCAAGTGTCAAATGCCGAGTCGAAATAGATAGAGAGACACAATTTGAAGTTCAATATAATATTTTACATAATCTCTTTATAATCTTATTTTAATTAAAAATCTATAAGAAAACTGAGCAATGGAAGAAAATACATCCCGAGTGCCTGAACGGGTTTCCAATTCTGTTTCCATGAGGTGCTGTAGTTGCACTGCTGTCTCCAAAGTGGTGCAACTATGTCATTACCATACCACGGAACTGTGCATGACTCCACCACAGCATCCTTGGAATGTACATCTTCGAATCTGTACACCTCTAGCTTTATTATTGTCCCAACAATCGGTGCCATTGACTTCGATGTATAGATGACATCGTCCACTCTAGCCGAGGTAGTCTGTAAGTCCTCGAATATCTTCTGTACATACTTGGTTGGATCTACGTGCCTTGCGCGTTTTAGGCCAGGGTCGGAGTCCGGCAAGTCTACGACACCGGCATGTATAGTTGAACCATGTTGTGGACCACGTGGTAGTGGGGACGATCGTGGTCGAATTGGTAGCTGACGAGGAAGAACCCCTTATGGTCCTTGGGACAGAACCTCCTGGTGTCCCGCAACCTTGGAAGAATTTTAGCAGGTGGGCCCAAGTCGTCGATGCCAAAGACTTGGTGGACAATGTATGGTTTACCGATTGAATCAGGTATTCGAGACAAGAGCTGTTGCCTAACTGTGTCGTTTGGCCTTTTGACCATTCGGTTAGTAAATCAGCTATTATCTTCACAGCTGTCTGAGGCACTTTGCTGTTCTGTAGTTCTTGATACATCGTGTATGCCGTACCATAATCGTACATCCTTATTGTAGTTAATGTAGCCAGGTGTTGCAGAAATTACAGAACTGTCTTCTGTATTTCTGATTCTTCTTTACTCCAGTTCGAGCGGTCCCTTCTTGTGACTGATGCCCAATCGGTGGTGGAGGGGGCACCAATTTGAGTTGAGTGCTGCATAATTTTCTCGGTTGTTTTCTATTTGTAGGTGTGGGCAATTTTTCTTGTGTCAGTTATTCCTTGAGATCGTCAATCTGTTTTTGAAGTTCGGATTTTATTGCTTCAATATCGTCCCCGCTGTCGTGTTCGGAACTGGATTCGCTTCCTTCGGGCGTCTTAGGTTCATCCACTACTGGAGTAGCAGGGTCTTCTTCGTGCTCCATCAAATCGTGAATCTCGATCTCAAGATTATTTATTGTAAAATCTTCAATGTCTGCCATTGGTTGTACGGATAATCGGTTTTTACTGTAGTGTTTACGAACAAATTGTTGATGAGAATATACTGGTAATTTATATGATAGAGTTAGGTCACGTTTAAGATACAACTGTTTATATGGTTTAGTAATATTTCTATTCAATATAACACCAACCGGCGTATGATTACGACATACAACGCTGTAATATTCGTTTAGTTTACGAATAATATGGTAAGCAGACTACACGGGTCATCCATACTCATCCTACACTCAGTTAATTAGTCATATTCGCTTTGAAATACGCACAAAGTTTGTCGGCGTCTCATAACCAAGAATATAACATAGTACCGTAGATTGGGGCTACTTGGACACAAAAATAGTGTTTATCTGTAATTCCAGTCTAAATGATTACTTACATTTGTAATTTTAATTAATTAATTTGTAATTGTAATTTGTGTTGATAACCAAGTTTTTACCACTTTTAAGGTATTTTAATACCACCTTATGCCTTTATACTATAGGAATATTCATTAAATTTATTTTTTAATTATTTTTGAAAATTGGGTTCAAATAACCCCTTGATTGAGGCTACTTGAACCCAAATAGTATTTACAGTGATAAACCAATATCAAGGGTTTATCTTACATGGGCTCAAGTAAGACATAGGATCTTGAAATAAAACTCAATAGATACATATCAGAGGCCAGAAATATTTATATATTTAAAAAATTATTCGAAAATCTACGCTTTAAAACATCACAAAGACTGAGTCAACAACTTAATATAGTTAAACATACGTTTACTTATAACTAGTCTCAGTTCATTGATACAGATGTTTAAATGTTAGATTTATATACGGACTAAAAAGATTCCCCTTTTCTTAAGTTTTGGAGGATCGATTTTCTTTTGATATCTGACCACTTGTAGTGAAGAATGTATTTTTTTGCCGGCCATTTCCACCCTTTAAGAGTTCTTTCCATACAGTCTACAACTGCACCCTCATCATCGAAGCTCGTTATCATGCCTGGAAATAAGAAATTGTTCCACGCTACTAATTCAAAATTACCCTCCTTAATAGAACTTTTCATTGCGACTTCACCTTCATCCTCTTTTTTGTTTACTGCAGGATTAGGAGGGAGTGGATCCGACGCTACGTTTTTTTAATTAGTTGGAGTACATTGAACAGTGGGAGCTAAAATTTCATCCGCAGAATCCTCAGATAAAACAAAGTCACTGTTTCCAGAATCCTGGATGCTGTAAGCATCGTCATCATTCTGATGTAGATTCATCAAACTCTTTTTTCTTAAGGATTTTCTTAGGAGGTTCTTTTTTCTCAGCAGCTGCTTTGATTCTCTTTCTTCCTTTTGTCGGATTGACATCTGATGTGGAAGCTGTTGTTTTTTGGGACTCAATGTCATTTGCAGTGATGCTTTTACCAGGTGCGACTTGGACTTCTTTCTTTCTAGCTTGTAGTTTCACGAAGTCAAGTCTCTTCTGCTCAAGATGAGTCAAGAAAGAATCCCCAACTAAATCAAGGTTTAGAGATCTGTCTTGTTTTGGCAATCGAGATAAAATTATATCTTTACTTGCGGGATAAATGACAGCTTTCTTAAAGCGTGCTTTGAGGTTGTTTTCCATGTTTGGTGCAATTTCATCCAATACAGTTCTTAGTAGCATGGGGAACTGGTCTTTTGGAAGAGATGCAACTCTTCTTCCAGCTTCAGACTGTTTCCACTTGGTTAGGATATCCCTCCACTTCGACTTCAGAGGCCTAAAGTAGGCGACGTCAAGCAGTTTGGGGGCAAGCAAACAAATCTCACGTCATTCTCCTCACACAACTTAACAACATTCAAGCTTAGATGCGAAGACAAATTATCTCCGATCACAATTTTAACGCCTTCTTGTTTTTTTTAGCAGAGGGAGAAGATGAGTAGTAAACCACTCTAAAATATAGCTAGATCAATCCACCCATTTTTGCTTCTATTATAACTTGTACCTACTGGGCCGTTTTCTGCCCATGTAGACCAAAGGTGTTCCGATTTGTATATCACATAAGGTGGAATGGTCTTTCCAGTGGCATTGCCACAAAACATAACAGCCACGTTAGACTTTGTAGAGTTAATTACTCTCTCTGGCTACTTGCATCCTCGGCGGCAAATTATTTTGCTCCTCCCAGGATCGTACGACATACAAGTCTCATCGTAATTGTAGATACGATCTGGTGAAACATCCTTAGTCAAAGAACTGAGGTTATCAGTGTACTCAGTTACAACAGAGTCATCAATGGCAGCACGAGCTCTCTTAATGTATTAGCAAATCTAATCGATAGCTGTGGATTTCTTCTCATAAATAATTAAGCCCAGTCACGTCCAGGAAGATTATTTTTAAAACAGGGTACAGATCTCCCTTGTTTATCAAGATAGCTTTTTACAATGAACCTAAAGTCCATTTCATCCAAGGGGAATCCATATTCACAAATTTTATCTATGTGCCTGGCAAAGGCCTGCTCTTCATCAGAAGTAAAAACAACTGGATGTCCAGGTTTGTTTGATACATTGTTTTGTAATCTCCTTTTTACTGTAGATAAACTTATATATAATGATCTGCTGCAACTCGTTGTGACATTTCCCCGGATCTTACAGAGTTCAGACATTCTTCTAATTGTTCAGGTGTAAAATTGGAATATTTTCTACTCCCAGGAGTCCTCTTATAATTTCGGGTCATAATCTGGAAATAAATGACCATAAATAGTAGCTTGTCAATTTAATTACAAGGAGTTCACAACCCATATGTACCTAACTTCAACTATTATGGTGGTTGGGGGCTACTTGAACCCGGGTTCAAGTGGAATAGTAATTACCTTGTGTGTTTATGTTGTAAGTACTAACGTAGATGTAGAAGTTTGCTTATTACAAAAACTCACTTTTTTACAGGACTGTAACATAACCTCAATCAGAAATTGGAGGGAAGAGTAAAACGCCGTACGTCGCCTCTTTCTGACGGCTAGTGCTGCTACCTGTTGAAGAAACGATGAATCACGTCCGCACGTTCAGTATTTTAGACCTAATACAGATTTAAATCTTGTTTTTGTATTGAGTTCAAGTAAACCCTCAAGGTTCAAGTAGCCCCACTGTACGGTACCATTTAAATGATAATGCAAATAATAAGAAATATTGTCATCATGTTAAGCCAAATTACCGTCTAGGGATCATTTCCGTTAATTCACTACCGCTTGATAAATATTCTGTTTCCCTAAAAACGGTCCCCAAATCATTTTTAGGTCCACTGTGTTATTCCTTATCCGCTAGGAATCCGATATCGCTTGACTTATCTTATCGCTTTCCAAGAATTTACACACGGAGAGCGCATTCGGTGGTAAGTCAATCATTGGATTTACCAGTTTGTGATCAACTTTAGTAGCGACCTAACCTGACCGTAATTGTGGCTACTAAAAAAGTAATGGTAGTGAATTAACGGAAAAAGTAGTGGTAATGTATTAACGGAAAAGGTCCCCGTCTCGTGCTATGAGTTACTTTGTGAAACCACTCAGTTAGTTTCGTGCTGTTGGTCGGCATCGTGTCAGTTTTCCATTGTAGTAATGGTGGACCTGCCGTCTTAAATGGTCTTGACTCCTGTTATGTCCAGCCGCCTTCTTCACGCTCTCTAGTTCCACCTCCAAACGACCCAATTTTGTTTCTTTTTTTTTTTTTTTAATATTACCACTAATCTTTTTAGAGATAGAAAGTCATAATTCAATATAAAATTCTTAATGCCATTCGCAACTTCTCTAAACTAGATTAGTGTAATCAAGACTTTAAACTGAAAATAACCGTGTGTAACTAGAAAATGAGTTGCACACCGTCGATTGAGACCAACTCTTCGGTGTTATTTAGATTTTATTAGCTCTTAAGATGAGGATTTTTAATAAATAATACATCGAACACCAAAAAGACGCCGTATAAATTCGAAAGACTTGTAATTTGTTTTTTTTTTTGAATGAATGGAATTTTTTGAAAAGTTCACACTTTTACAAAGGAACTGCTACTGTTGTAATAAATCAAAACGTGGTCCTATTCGTGACCGAACTGGATATGTATTTAATCGCGTTAAGTTTTTACACATCTGGCAACTGTTTGACGAATGTTATAGTGGATTAGATAAGAGTATAGTTAGTAAGGCATGCCTATTGAACGAGGCGAAAATGATAAAGTTAATGGAGACGTTTACAAACTACCAACATGTCCTAATGGCATTGGTGTAATAGACTGCACGCATGTCTAAAAAAGGTTCGCAAGGTGTGGATGATGGAGATGAATATCGGAACCAAATCAGATCAAAACTTCTTGATTTTGATAAATTTTACAATTGAATCAGTTTTTTTTTAAAGGGCGTAAGTCATAAAATGAAAACTTTCGGAAAACTAAAAAAAAAACTGTGTAGGGAAAAAATTATTAAATAAAATTTGGTTATTATATTATTGACCTATAAAGTATAACAATAGAATAATGTTCACTAATTTTAATTAGTTTATAAAATAAAACAAACGTAATATTGACCCTTAAAATTTGGAAAAAATCGCCCTTTTAAAAAATCCATTTTTTCAGGCAATAATTACAAGATGTTTGATGAATAATAAGTGTTTATTGATGTATAAAAGCACAAAATATACTTTAAAATACAATGTATAAGTTTGTATATGAAAACTAGTCAGTAAAAAGTTTAGTTGAGTATATAAATCATATGTCTGATATTTTAATGAAGTTTTGTATATGTGGATTTGTTTTGTTTTGGATAATGAAGTTTTGTTTTGTGTTTTGGATTTAGGCCTGATCATTTTCGATAGTCCATAATCAATCTCTGATGATGAATAATATTTATTTTACTCATATTAAACACTTAGGTTATAACATGTAGGTGAAAATTACGACCAACTTCGCATTATACTAAACAAGATCTATAAAACATACATCCAACCATGAACACACACATACACGTACAGGGATATTGACAGGGATATTGATATCAAAGTCACTATCAACCATGTTGTTTTCTGAGTCAACAACAACATAAAGACAACAAAGTTAACAATATAGGTTAGGCCTAAACGCATAATGACAGATTAGGTAAGGAAGCACTAGTTAGGTATGCCATATTGAGTTTTAGTATTTTAAAAGTTTGATTTGTAATAATTTTAAACAACTTATTATTTTTTAAATGTATAAATTGAGCTTACCTGCAATAAAATTCTGGTTTCTTGGCTGGCACATGTTTCCCTTATGGCTTAAATAACTTTCACCTTTTAATCGAGCTCCTTTAACAATATTTAATTTGTAGTTTGACAGGTCTTGCTTTTTCCTCTTACGAAGACTTCCAGTCACATCATTCATCATTTCTTCAGGAAATTAATTTTAGAACATGTAAACAACAGAATGATGAAATACAGTAGCTGGTAATTTAGGTTAGAACACACAAACAACAGAATGATGAAATAGCTGGTGAGATCCAATTCCTTTTTAAAAGGGCATGAGTCAAGCATACACACAGCTGATTTGAGGTCTGCAGCTGACTTACGCCTGTTTAAAAAAAACTAATACTGACTTACGCCCTTTTATACTGGAACACAATTTCAAGTATTTTTGTTTACCATAAGTATTAATGATAGAAACGCCCTTTTAAAGAAAATCGATGTGTCTAGTGGTATAGAGTTAGTAAATAGTTAAAAGTGGAAATCGAAAATAATATGACTTACGCCCTTTTAAAAAGGACCGATTCAATTACATAATCGTGTGATTACAACAATGTGTTAACCCTGTATCGTGGTCTAAAATACAATAACTAACATAAACTAAACATTAAGCTAAAAACTAAACTCGTTACTTAATTTTTTCCCCATTATAGACTTTATTCAATTAAAAGCTTTTTCATTTTCTCCTTAAAAGCTTTTTAAGTCTGAGTCTCTCTTTAAAAAGTCAGGCAATGCATTTAAAAAAGTGGCCCCATTGTAAAAAATGCGTTTCTTAAAAAAGGATGTTTAATGTTTAGGGTTAGTTGTATTATAACTTATAAAACTTTAACTATTATTATGTTTTGGATTTTGAAATGTATTAAAATTTCTACGCAAAAACAGTTAAGGTATTTGAATATGTAATTGGAAGGGAATGTGAACATTGTATTGTGTTTGAATGAGGTTTTACAATAATTTCTTACTAAAGTTTTTTTTTTTTTTTTTTTTTAATATTATCCTTATTACTAGTTTTTGGAGTGTGAATATGAAACGCGACCTTGAATTCTCACTACTCCAAACGTCAACCGCATAGACAGAACGGTAGATTATTTCTTAATATGCAGTCATCGATACACCATCATCAGCAGACCGAATGAGACTTTTCACCACAAAAACCCTGAGCGAACCCCTTGACATACTGCTTCTATTTGTTGTTGAAATTTCAGTTATTGGCATATGTTAACTCCAAGGACAACTGAACAAGTAAACACTACAACACCCCCTCACCAAAAGCAATTGTAATCCTATGACTAATTCTAAAACAAATTATTTTTGTCTTGGGACTATTCAAAGTTTTTGTTCATTAATCGAATAAAATTTTATAAATGCAACTCTATTTATGCCTTGAAAAATTTCAGGTTTTTTTTTTGAGTTGATAAACATATAGAACGCGTTTGGCAGGTTTTTGGTGTACATTGTGGGTATAGAGCAATACCTACAGATTGAAATCGTTGACGTAACGTCTCATGTTCAGCAGGTTTTCCCCTACATTGTGGGTACAGGGCAATATCAACAACTTGAAATCGTTGACTTGACGTCTCGCGTTTAGCAGGTTTTACTGTACGTTGTGGGTACAGAGCATTATGAACCGCTTGAAATCGTTGACGTGACGTCTCGTGTTCAGCAGGTTTTCCTCTACATTGTGGGTACAGGGCAATACCAACAACTTGAAATCGTTGACGTGACGTCTCGTGTTTAGCAGGTTTTGCTGTACATTGTGGGTACAGAACAATACCAACAACTTGAAATCGTTGACGTGACGTCTCGCGTTTAGCAGGTTTTACTGTACGTTGTGCGTACAGAGCAATATCAACCGCTTGAAATCGTTGACGTGACGTCTCGTGTTCAGCAGGTTTTACTGTACGTTGTGTGTACAGAGCAATATCAACAACTTGAAATCGTTGACGTGACGTCTCGCGTTTAGCAGGTTTTATTGTACGTTGTAGGTACAGGGCAATACTAAAAACTTGAAATCGTTGACGTGACGTACCTCGTGTTCAGCAGGTTTTCCTCTACATTGTGGGTACAGGGCAATACCAACAACTTCAAACCGTTGACGTGACGTCTTGCGTTTAGCAGGTTTTACTGTACGTTGTAGGTACAGGGCAATACTAACAACTTGAAATCGTTGACGTGACGTCTCGCGTTTAGCAGGTTTTGTAGACGGAGCAATACCATCCGCCCCAAACCTTGACGTGACAGATCCTGTAACTTCAGTAGCCTGGCAACGGACATGTAATATCCTGACCAGTGCAATATCCCGCCTGTGTGACACCTTCTTTTAATTTCGCCTGGGGAATGGATCCATTAACACCAAACACACCGAGGCTTGGTGTCCTGGTATGTTTTCTCTCTATGATCAGCCGTTACTTTTTATCGTGGCATCCACGGGTACAATGTGAAACCTGGTTGCCTAGAACTTAAACGTTTTATAAGTATGACTAGGCTTTGTATCCTGCCATTGATTACTTAGTTATATTTAGTTTTAACATCTCATAAAATATTTTTAATTTAGTTTTTATTCTTACATAGTTATTGTTATTTAAATAAATGATGATTATTATTTGGATTAATTATTAAATTAAATACAATCTAAATTATTGTATATCTAAAAAAAGTAACCCGTTTTTGTTTGGTTAGGAGATCAATCATATTGTAATTGCTGTCATATATTTGAAGCTTAATGAGAAGCTTTGATTCAAATTTTATTTCCATATCAATATTTTACTTTCATTAATGAAACTGCGGCTATAGGACTAGGGAAAATCCCAAATACAGTTCAATATTCTACACATAGTGTTATCTGGTAATAGATTAACTTAAAAAAATGGCTGTTAATTAAAATAGTGAAACGTAGATGATTCAATATTTTCTAAAACAGAAGTAAAGTTGGTCTAATAGTTTCTAGATTTCGAGATTGGTATGTGACATTTTCTTAAATGTTCTTTAAGATCAAGTAAGAATTCAGATCAAGTAAGAATTTATACATTTTGTTCGATTGTTATGGTTAAAACACGAAATAGTAACTGTGCATTAATTGTATTTCTTGACTTTCAACAAATAATGCTGTTGTATGTTTTCCTTTCATGTTTATTATATTGAATTTGATTTTCTATTGCTACCATGTTAATTTCATTTATAGCCACATATCTTGTCTTTTTTATGTATGTACGATTTATTGATATTTTTGTGTACACATCGTATGCCTTTCATCTGCCAGATACTGAACTAATAATATATTTAAACATATCCTAATAAATAAATAAGGTTTTAATTTCAAGCGAACTTCAAAGTACAGACTCTGTTTTACAAGTTAACTCAAGTCAAACAACTTAACTATAATAATATAGACATGAAAACCAACTGAGCTAATAATAAGAGTTTTAAAAATAAAGTCACATGTAGTAAAATTAGTAAAATGTTCTATGGCTCTAAAGGCCGGTCCACACGCAAGGATTTATCGTACGTTTTACCTGCGCAGGTAAAACGTTGCAGTCAAGTCGTTGCAAACAAATGCGTCCACACGGTACAGTTTTCAGCACCAATTTTCAACGCAGTTTTGTGATAACTTTCAGTGTATGTGCACGTATCATGGAAGAAGTGTTACTGTGGTCAATTTTTGCAGTTTGTGTTGCACGAAAGCAAAGAAATAAATCTGAGTGACGCCGATGCTCACTATGGTCAAGACGTTGGTTACTAAAAAGACAAACATTTTCTCACGTAAGATTACTTCGTGAATTGCGTGATGAACAAAATGATTGGCGAAATTACTTAAGAATGGACATTGGAACATATACGAATTAATTGAAACTTGTAACTCCACATATAACAAAACTAAACTCTTGCATGAGAAAATCAATTTCACCACGCGAGAGACTGGTTGCAACCTTAAGATTCTTAGCAACTGGCAGAAGCTATAAGGATTTGGAGTTTACAACAATTATGTCGAAACAGTCCCTGAGTGAAATAGTTCCTGAAACTTGTAAAGCTATCTACAAAGTCTTGAAAAGGGATTATTTAAAGGTAAGTTATGCAGTAAAGCTTCAATATATTACAATATTATTAACTTTATTTTAAATCATTACCACACTTTTTACATTGCTCTAAGTTCCAACGTTCTCCGAAAAATTGTTTAAATAGTCTACAATAGTAGGTTCGGATGCACGATTAGTATTTCCAGAGATGTCCTGTAGGTGAGGAACGCCTGGTGGAAAATTCCTTGGCTGGGGAACAACATGTGAGGAAACATTAGGATATTGCTGGTGTGCAGTAACATGTGAGGGAACATTAGGATATTGCTGGTGTACAGTTTGAGGTGGCATTAGGTGCTGCCATTGAGTTTGCTGATTGTAACTGCCTGCTCCATAGTTATTGTACATATATTGAGGTTCCCCCAAATTTACTACTTTAAAATGTTTATTTAAAGTTTCCATTTTGGCCTCATATAACACATCATTGATAAGCTTCTGAGCAAACATGTTTTGTTCTTTGTTTAACGAGCGAAGTTTGTTCGCAATATGTTTCCCAAATACATCGAAGGAGTCATCTTGTTTTAAAGAATTTAATTTATCACCAACCAACTTCATAACATCATGTGAATCTTCTTCATATGAAGTTTTTCTATTCCTTGATGACGGCTGTGATCGAGAACTAGACGACGATGGGCGTCTACCAGTTGAAGTGGGCGAAGCAGGAGTCACAGGTGTTGCAGGGGCAGATTGATCGGCAGTTATGTTGGGCAGATTACCATCTTCAGACTGGAAACAACATGATAACTATACAATTTATCTAAAAAAAATTAAAAAGTAAGTTTAAGTTAAACATTTGTTAAGTGGTTATTTTTTTCCACTTTTCCCTTAGCAATCATACGCATTGCAATATCTTAAGCATTTTAAAGTACTCGTAGTATTTGTTTTTCAGTTTCCTACAACGGAAGAGGAGTGGTTAGAAATAGCCGAGGATTTTGAAAGGAAATGGAACTTCCCTCACTGCTTAGGGTCAATTGACGGAAAGCATATTCGAATTGTACCACCAAAGGGAAGTGGATCTTATTATTATAACTATAAGAAGACACATAGTGTAGTTCTTTTGGCTATTGCAAATGCCAACTGTGAGTTTGTGTATTGTGATATAGGCACAAATGGAAGGGTTTCCGATGGGGGAGTCATAAACAATACAACATTTTATGAAAAACTCGTGAGAAATGACCTGCGCATACCTAAACATAAATCCCTTTCCAATTCCAACACAGTTCTTAGATATGTTTTTGTAGGGGATGAAGCGTTTGCGATGCGTCAAGATCTCATAAGACCGTATCGCCAAGAAACGTTAGACAAAGAACGAAGAATATTTAACTATCGTTTATCTCGAGCTCGTCGTGTTGTAGAAAATACGTTTGGAATTTTATCATCTAGATTCCGCATTTTCCACACCGCAATAAATTTAAAATTAGAAAATGTGGACACTATCGTTCTTGCTTGTTGTGCTTTGCATAATTATTTGCGTAAAACATGCCCCCAAACCAGTAGCGTAGCCAGGAATTTCGTTCGGGGGGGGTCCAAAACCAGGGGGATCCTGGGGTTTGTGTTGTGTGTTATTTGCCAATGAGTTCACTGGTAAAGGCAAATACCAAAGATTGGGAGCTTTAGTAACTATACCATATAGAAACGGGAAAGACGCAATAGAAAAGCTCACCTCTCACAGCAACTCTGGGTACCACAAATTTTCATGTATGGCTACTGAAAACATTATGAAGGTCGATTCTCTGGCCGAGTAGAAGGCATCAACGTGAAGTTGGATTCACAGGAGAAGAAAGAAAAAGAACAAAACAGAATTTCAGTCAAGCCTATAATTGACACAATCATATTCTGTGGAGGAAATGAAATACCTCTTTGGGGACATCGGGGCAGTGGGCCACTGACAGCCGAAAAACCTTTAGAAAAGGAGGGTAAATTTCGAGCGTTACTCAGGTACAGAGCAGTCACCGATGAAAGATTTTATTCATATTTAGCATCACTCTTCCTCTTTCAAAGTACCTCCAAGAACGTGAAAGTGACATATTATCTGCACTTGAATTTGCTGATCTCACGGTTGAACGGCTGAGGGTACCCCATTCGGTAAAATTTTTGAAAAACAGAAGACTAAATATAGGGGTTTAAATTAATTTTAACACTTTTCGTAATCGAAAAAAAACTTCATCTTTCAAATAAATCTTTTTTAAATTCATGATTTTTCAATATGACAACAACATAAATATAGTGTTGAAGTTTGTCCGGAGGTTCAAACTCTGTCAAAGAGATGAGTAAGGCTAAAAAAACAACAGTGTATAGTATTGATTAAAATATATTTATAACCTTTTTACATTATGTAATGAATAGGAATAATTAACAAAATAATACAATAATAAGTTACAGCACTAATCTCCTATTTCCACTTCTGACCATCTCATCGATAACTTCGTCACTGTTGATTGGAGCTGGATAGTGAATTGATAGTAGAGCAAGCCCATTTAATCGTTCATTACTCATAGAATTCCTCAGTAGCTTTTAATTCTCTTGAGAGATGAGAAGGATCTCTCTACCTCTGCTGTTGAGACGGGTAATGTAGCAAGCACCTGCAACAGAAAAGTTATTAGTAGTTATTTTCATTTGATTTCTTTTAGTTTCGACCAGAAATCATTAGGGATTATTTAGATTTTTTAAAGTTTTATTTTCGTTAAATTTTTTTACTGTTTGTATTTATAAATCGTTTTGAATTAAATATTTTTCAATAGTGTATCTAATAAAAACGTGTTAAAAATATGTATCGTTCCAACAAACAAAACTACCAAAATCTATTTGTATAGGCCTACTTAGTTTTATAATAATAAATAGTTACCTGAAGTAAGTAGTTGATAGAAGGGTAGAAGTTTTTGTCGCAGGTGTCTAGAACTGACATGATTTTCTTGGGAATTTCAGATTCTTTTCCATTTTTCCATTTCGTACTCCACAGCATATACACTGCCTCGACCTCACAATCAGACCACTGACTATCGTAAAACAGTTTCAGTGTTTTCAGTTTGTGGATATTTGTTGGTTTTGTATTCTTTGGGAGTAAACAATCTAGAGCTTCTAGAATATCTCTGTTTTTCCCGAACCGGTCAACCAAACTTATAATCAACGAATCGATGCAAGGTATGAATAATGACCTACGATAATATTCCTCAGGAGTACAGTAAGGGGGGTTGTCTCTTTTGGTTTGCTTCCCCACTTGCCGGGGCACAACAATTGCTGTTCCAAAATTATCTTGAGACATTTTTTCAGCCTTTTCAAATAACAAAGTGAATTGTTTAATATCACTGCTACCTTCAATTTCAGACAGGCTACGCAAGTCCTTCAGTCGTTCAACCGTGTCATCAGCAAATTTAAGGGCAGACGATATGTCACTTTCAGGTTTTTGGAGGTACTTTGAAAGAGGAAGAGTGATGCTAAATATGAATTCACACACCACCATTGCAACAAGGAAACTTCCTTTTTCAACAGAGGCTAGGAGATTGGCAGCTGAAGACGATATCACTCTACTAGAAGTAGATAACTCTTGCAGAGTAGCAACGATGGCTGGAAAAACTTCAACAAATGTATTGACCGAATCTTGTCTTTCGATGAATCTTGTGTCACACAGGCGAAGGAGGCGCGTTTTTTGAGTTTGAGGTACAAGATTCTCAATATGTTTTTTTAGCATATCACCACTTTGAGTATTATTTCTCATCATATTGGCCACTTCGTTTATAGCTCCCAAACAATTCCTTATGTAAGGGATGTTTAAGGAGTCACTCAAAACCAAATTCAGTCGGTGTGCAACACAGTGCACATACATAGCTTTGGGGTGTGATTCCCGTAATCTTTGATGTACGCCAGACAAGTGCCCACTAAACGTTGAACAACCATCGTACCCTTGACCAATGACTTTATCCATGTTGAGACCTACACTTGCACAAATGGTTAAAATATTTTCGTATATGCTCTCAGCAGACAAATCAGTTATGTGGGTGAATGCAACGAAGTCTTCTTTCAGGATCGGTTTGTTTTCATTCGAAATGTATCGGATGCAAAGTGAAAACTGCTCTTTTCCAGACACATCAAGCGTTTCATCTCCTAAAATGGAAAAACAATCTGCACTATTTACAGATTGAACAACTTTTTTCAGTATAAGTTGTCCACAAATGTCAATAATTTCATTCTGAACTTCAGGACTAATATAGGTTGCATTTCGTGCACTATTAAAAATGTGGTTTTTTAAAGTTTCATCAGTAACTGCTCGGTACCTGAGCAAGGCTCGAAATTTGCCCTCCTTTTTTAAAGGTTTTTCGGCCGTCAGTGGCCCACTGTCCCGATGTCCCCGAAGGGGTATCTCATTTTCTCCACAGAATATAATTGTGTCAATTATAGGCTTGAGTGAAGCTCTGTTTTGTTCTCTTTCTTTTTTCTTTTGCGAATCCATCATCACTTTGATGTCTTCTACTCGGCCAGAATCTACCGAATCTATCTTCATAAAGTTTTCCGCAGCTAGACAAGAAAATTTGTGGTACTCAGAGTTGCTGTGAGAGGTGAATTTCTCTATTGCATCTTTCCACTTTCTATAAGGGACAGTTACTAAGGCTCCCAATTTTTGGTGTTGGCCTTTACCAGTGAATTCATTGGCAAATAACACACAAAACTTACAATAAGTTCCATCCTTAGCCTTAGAATAAGCCAGCCAATTGAATCTTTTTAACCAGGTGCTCTGGAACTTTAATTTTTTATTGTTGATGGCGGTTACTGGAAAAACAAAACTCTCATCTGGATAAAATAAATCGTTTAGTACTTTACTTTTCAAACCCATAGTTTTAGAAAACTCTGTTTTGGAGTGAAATAACAGGTCAGAAACTACGCCAATATCTACAGAGGTTAGGCCAATAATGCTTACTTGAGATTCTGTAGGCCTACTTGTACTGGATTGGTCACGAGACGATGAACAACACGGAGTTGGAGTAAGCGTACTGCTTTTTTCTTCTATGGAGCCAACAGTGGATTCTTCTATCTCTCGTGGCAACAATGAAACTACCACTTTTTCACTTAATTCCGAATCCGTTTTTAAAGTTCTTGGTTTGAAAAACTGGTCAATCGTTCTCTTACTCATTTTTAAAAGAAGCAATAAAGCAAAAAAGTGAGAAGTACAATAAAAACTTGATTACTTAACGTTAAACAAACAACAAAAGAACAATTCACATCCCGGCACTGTCACTAGAAAGTACAAATTAGCTAATTAGCTGACGACACGACAGAGGTCACTACCTCAAGCCTCAACTACACGCAAATCTTCGCAAACACAAGCAAATCTTCAGCTGTAATCGTAATGGCGGACAATAGACCGACCTGACAGGGTAGAACAATGAATCCGTGTTACCACTAGCGGCTGGCGTGCGAACTAGACTTACTGTGACAGTCCATAGTCGTAACTCGGCCAGCTATACAAATACCGCCATTACACTACACTACCCGAGCGGCCGAGCCCAAACGGATCGTTTGATAATTTATGATTTAAACTTAAACAAAACGACAAACCTTTTTTTAACAATGGTATGATAATTTAATGTTCGTAGACAAGAGTAATGATAAAGATAAAGAAAAGAGTAATCTCCTTTCTTTCCCCTGCTCCATGCTTAGTTATTTTTTAATATGTCTTAATATTTCGGGGGGGGGGGGGGGGCCCGGACCCCCCAGACCCCCCACTTCGCTACGCCACTGCCCCAAACCTACACACCAACAGACACTATGGACCGTGAAAATATTAACGAATGTTCTCTTGAACTTGGTGAAAGATGTGACCCAGAGCGCATGCATGATCTACAGAGAGGAACAAAAGGACAAATTTTGAACAATGCTAAGATTGTTAGAGATAAATTCAAAGACTATTTTAACAATGAAGGGCGTGTATCTTGGCAGGATAAGTATGTAAGTGTGTAGCTTTATAAGGCATTCAACTACGGAAATACATAGTCTACTTCCCTGTTTATGTACGTATAGTTGTACACATAAAACATATGTAAAAAAATTGTTCGTAATAAAAATAATGTGTTATTATTCAGAGAAATGTTGTAGTACAGTAGACGCTCTTTTATCCGGCATGTTCGGGACCACGCCCATGCCGGTAAATAGATTTTTTCCGGATAATTGAACTTTATAGTTATTAATGGGAATACAGTAATGTGAGCATCTGGCATCTCGCTAATGAGCTATGGTAGGGTGGTTGGTTGACCTTGGCACTGCTCAAGCACCTGTGGAAGGATAGACAGACAGACGGGCAGACAGACGAGCGGGCGGAAGTTGAAGTCTAAAAATAGAAACCAATCAAAACAACCACCATTTCCCCGATGTTTACCCTCACTCTGAGATGCCGGTTCATAGAATGCCGGATAAAAGAGCGTCTACTGTTTAAGGATACTAAGGGATTTTTTTCTGGTTTCAATATGTAAGTAATGGAAATTACTTATGTTTCCAAAACCCACCGAGTGTTAGTATAATATTTTATAGAGGTAATATAGGTTAGGTTAAGTTAGGTTTCTATCGTAACCTGGGCTAAAATAACCTCCCGCAGCGCGCTATTTCAATTTACTTTACCCCATGCAGTTCGCGGTGGTTATGTTAGGTCAGGTTATTCTATTAAGTAAACCTATATTACCTCTAGAAAATGCCTGACGTACTATAAAATGCCCCAAGTTAACAGTTATTTCAATATTAATAGAGCTATGCTATTTGACAAAATTATAGAATTTTATTTTCTTACCTTGTTTCCATCAGCCTCACTGCACGAATCGGACTCGTCATCCAGAGTACTTTTAGAAACCCTTGGAGTTTCTTGGTCACTTAAAAAAGACAGTAAATCAAAATACCAAAGGGTTGGTTTGTACACGTCCTCTGCACCCACTCCAGAACGAAGTGATTTATTTACTTTTAGTAACTCTTTACGGTACACTGAACGCATTGAATTAATTTTTTTCTTAATAGTTTCTCTATTCGCGTCTGAATCTACCGCTTTATATTTGTCAACGAGACTCTCGTAAGCCTGATTCTTTTTATCACGGTCACTGTATTCCTTACTCTTGACCTTCCATAAAGAAGGAAAACTTTTGTATAGTTCGATGAATTCGACAAGAAATTCATGGGAACATTGGCGAAGATCTGCCATCGTTAAAAAACACTTAATCCCTCTGACAGCACGTCGAGACTGGAGAGTTAAAAGGGTGAAGACGGAGTTGAAACGGATGACAGTGTCCACACACAACGACTTGTCTGAAAACGTTGTCAAAACTATGCTCTCCTCAATAGTTTTATCCATCCGTCTTCCGTCTCCGCGCAGTTCTCAAAACTGCGCAGTTTTACTGTCCACACGCAACGACTTGACTGCAACGTTTTACCTGCGCAGGTAAAACGTACGATAAATCCTTGCGTTTGGACCGGCCTTAACATTTTAATAGAAAATCCTTTATTTTTGTTTTGAAGCTGGGAAAAATATTACTTTTCATTGTTGTACATTTGAGGTCCAAAGTACGAAAATCCTTTTTTTCCCCCATTTCAAGATGTACCCTAGATATATAAAGCAGATCATCCTGCCGAATGCTACGAGGTCTCACGTCACCTCTGAAAATAACCTTTTTTCTTTAGATTGAGTCGTCTCTGACAACAGAACTTTGTTTCCTAATAGTACAGTCTGTAGAAAACAGCAATCTTAAACAGGGAGTACCCGGTCCTGAGATCGATATTGGCTAATGTAGTCAAACTTCATTAAATTGAACAAAAATGTAAAGCACTGTTCTGAAGTCTTGTTAGAAGTGCAACATTTTCCTGAGTAAAACTATTTGCAAATACTGGGAGGACATAATAAATAATTGGAAAAATCATAGCTTGAACAATCTTTAGCTTGGCATCAGCGGGTAGGACTGATTTTAACTTGTATATTACCTTCAGCCTACACAGAACCTGTTAATAGACATATCTCACATGGTCTGCGAATCTAAGTTGTAAATATATTTTAACTCCTATAAGTTTAAGGAATGTTCATGCAGCCAAAATATTGCCAGCTAGGAAAATTTTTCTGCTGCTACTGTCGATGTTTCGATTGCAGGAATAAGGGCTGATGTGCATTATAGAACATTTTTCTGTGTTAAGCTTAAGCCCATGATCTTGTGACCAGATTTCCACCCTACACAGGTCTTTATTGACCTGATGAACGGCTTCATCAATCATGTCGGGTGCTTAGGATGAGAGTAAATGGGAGTCATCAGCATATGAACCTAGGGAGTAGGAGCAGGATCGTGAAGGTGTGGCTAGGAGCTACGGCTGTTTTAGGCACTAGGGCCTCTTCAGCCTAGGAC
The DNA here is from genome assembly GCA_035578905.1 of Stictocephala bisonia. Classification (NCBI taxonomy): domain Eukaryota; kingdom Metazoa; phylum Arthropoda; class Insecta; order Hemiptera; family Membracidae; genus Stictocephala; species Stictocephala bisonia. The sequence continues at coordinate 658,382 of JAQJVL010000242.1, read as the reverse complement.
AGGTAAATGGAGGGTAACAGGACCGATACCAATCGTGACTGTACGAGGCAAGCAGGCAGCTCGGGTCTCCGGCAAGAAAGCCCCAAGGAATCATGGCCCCTGAAACAAACAAACAGAGGAAAAACATGGGAAATTAAAATTGTTTTAGAGCCAACTGAGTGTGAAATGGGGATGAGAGGTGACTATGATTGAGGATTACATGTGAGGGGATATTGTTAGTAGGTTGTGTGAAGGGTGGCTAGTGGTTGCTGGGCTAGATGTAGCGGGTTAAAAACGGCCGTGGATCAGGTGATGGATGGTGAAGTATTGGCTGGTGGTGTATGGTTCTGTGAAGTACTCTGCCAGTATGGGGGAGTCTGCGGCTTTGGCGAGGTAGGTCTGATTCAGTTGGTTGAGGAACTCACGCAGGGTGGGGTTATGGAACATGTTTTAGAGGACTCGGGAGCTGTGATCTCGGTTCAGGTGATATGCTAAGTGCATGGCGCGTCGCTCGGTTTTCTCGTAGTTGGTTAGGTGATTGTGAGGGATGTTGGTGAGCACTGGATGGGCAAACGTGAGTACGGGGCGGATGACGGCAGTGTAGAGAGAGGAGAGGATCCTGGCAGAGCACCACCCCTGGTGTCGGTTGTTGAGGAAGCGGAGGGCGTTGAAACGGGATGTGACGGTCTTCTTGGATCGTTTGAAGTGGGATACGAAGGATAACTTGGAGTCCAGGGTACCAGGTATTTGCAGGTTTTAGTTAGTGTAAGTGTGTTGCTTTGGAGGGTGATCGGGGTTTCCTGGTTATGTTGGAACTTTCTGCCATTGTAGTTAAAATAGCAGAGCTGGGTTTTAGAAGTGTTAATTCTGATGCGCCATTTGTAACAGTACGTCAGGTAATTATTTAGGATCTTGGTCAGTCGTTTTCGTAGTGCTTCGGGGCAACGGGAGGTGCATCAAAAGGCCGTGTCATCCGCGAACTGTGCGAGACCAGTGGTGGTGTTGGTGAGGTTCCTGAGGATGTGTGAAGGGAGATCTCGCACATACAAGATATAGAGGAGTAAGCTCATAGCCGATCCCTGGGGGGCCCCTGCTAACAGATGGAAGGGTCCAGAAAGGTCGTCCTTTACTGTGACCTGGGCTGTCCTACCATCGAGGAAGCTGGATATCCACTTGATGATGGAACGGGGCAGTTGGAGTTGTTTGGCTCTGAGGGCGTTGTGGATATGATCTGAGGAGTTGAATATGAGGGCCATGATGGTAGGTGTAGTTCGATAGTAGATTCGCTGAATACAGGACACTACCTTGAGGATTTGTTCATACATTTGATGACAGGACGGAAGCCAGCCTGGGATTTCGGGAGCAGGTTGAGGTGAGTGTGGAGGTGAGCAACAAGGATCTTCTCGAAGAGCTTCGAGAGGGACGCCGTGAGGCTGATGGTAGTTGCCTGGGTCTCTGGGGTTTTGGCAGTAGTATGACATGGGCTAGCTTCCAGGATTTTGGGTGGTAGCCTAGGAGGATGGATGAGAAGAGGTTAAATGGATGAGATAGATCCCCGATCAGTGAAACTGGGGTCTTTTTAACCAGGAAATATGAGATGCCGTCAGGATCTTCTTTAGGGGCCTAAGCCTGGTGGCAACATCTAGGTAATGGGGGTGGTCAATGGATGGTCATGGAGACCTGCAGGAGGTACCTGGAAGGGGGTAAAGAGGGCGTGGTTCCGGGCTATGGAGGCATTGGTGCAGTTTAAGTGGGCAGCATTGAAGGTGGGGTGGTGGGGTATTGAGTGGATGGCGGATAAGAAAGCTCGGAAATCCTCAGCTCTTCCTTCGGGGTCTGCCACGGGGACGCCATTCACTATTAGTGGGACTGGAGGGCTGAAGGGGGTGTTGTGGGATAGAGAGAAAGTCCTGATCCGCCTTGTCACAATCTTACGGAGCCTGTCACTCTAGAAGGCAGCGACCGAAGTCTTGACCCTCTGGACGAGCGCCCTATAAGATCCGGGATCTCTGAGGAGTAGTAGTGGCCTGACTCGCCTCTTTTGTTTGATAAGTGAGATGATGTCAGGTGGAAAGCGGTGTGGAGTGTGTGTGTGACAAACTTAGTGGGAACAGAAATCCCTTTGGCCCTGATGATGGTGGCGGTAATGGAGTCGGTTAGGGCGTCAATTTGGTCGGGGGATTGGGGGGGGGGGGGGTTGTGATGGCCAGGTTTCGTAGGTTGGTGTCTATAGATTGGGTGAACGCCGCCCAGTCTGCGATCTTGTAGTCCGTAATGGCCTTCGGGGAAGGGTGAATATCCTGGGCATACGGGATGTCTTGAGATCGAGAAAGATTTACCCTAACCAAGAGGGCAAATTTAGGGTCATTAGGGAGTGGGACCTGGGCAACATCTAGACACTTTCAGAAGGCAATGGCCAATCCGCCACTCCTTCGGGCTCCTGATGGAGTACCCGGGGAGGTAAGCTGCGGACGTAGGGGCTAGGTACGTCTCGTTGAAGGTAAAATTGTCTGGCTGGTAGTCTCTTCGACTTCCCTGTGGGCAGTGCGTCTACAGAAAAAGGAGCGCAGATTGATGTGGCAGACCCTTAGGGCCGAACGGGGCTTAGTGTGGTGTGGGTCCATGACGGGTGGTAGGTAGCAGAATGAAGGAGGGTAAGGTTCGGACCAACCGAGTGGAAGATAGTCCGCATTTCAAATGTGGACTTGGACAACCGGTTGATGGATTCTTTCACCTTGGGTCGGTTTTTGGGGGATACGGTGGAGAGGACAATGGTGGTGAGGGAATCAAAGGTCCTCTTAAAGCCCTCGCTGATCACAGTGAGAAGTTTTTCGATGAAGGGGTAGAGGGCGTCGGTGGTGTCTGGGGCGAGTGTCGTGAAGGTGCAGGTTGTGGAGTGGAGTCAGTCAGTGGGGTAGGAGCCTGGGATCTCGATCTGTGGTGGTCGGCGCGGGATCACAAAAGTCGGACTGGAGGGAAATGAGAGGGAAGTCCGCCAGATGGAGCTTCCAAGGGTTGGCGGTAGGTAGAGGCGCCCGAACGAATTTGATGGAGGCTGGGGCAGGAGCAGGGGTATCGGGGACAAAGACGTTGCCTCGTGTAATTTTTTTTAAACTTATCTTTGTCTTAACCCTACACTTATCACTTGGACATCGAAGGGTGCTAAGTTCCCTACTCTAACAATGATGATCCTGGCTCACCCGAAGGTTCACAATGTCCCCTAACTAACCTAACTGAACTTAACCTAAATGTTTTGTTGATTAACCTAGTGTTAGTAAAGTTGGTGGTGAGGGACTTGGGTTTCTAGGGAATGAGGTTAATTCACACTGAAGAGAAGGAGAACTTGAGTGTTGGGAGTTGTTAGTGGAGCTGGGGAGTTAGCCTCGCTGGTGCTCAGCACGGGCCCCTTTCTCTCGTGGATGAATCCTGGTGTGGGCACTCGGGGCGTCCAACTGCACGGCCGCGGGCAGAACGGTGCAGCTGGTTAGTGTCTTGTCCGGTAGTCTTGTCATGTCAGGCCGGAGACTGGCAGAGACTTGGCCCCTCGAGTTGTCATGTGGAACTCACAGTCGGGTACTTAGGTTGAATTTTCTCCTTCTGCTGTCCCATGGTGGTGTTGCTGAGGCTTGCTGCTTGGGGCTGGTCTCTGCTGCTACGACGGCCTGATGGGTGATGGGGGGCTCCGAGGTTCTTCGGCGCTCCAGGCTGCGGTGGTATCTGCCTTGGTGCAGTGGTGGGCACCGACTTGGCCCAGAGACGCCGGTGGGGAAGTCATCTTCGGTGGTGTCCTATCCAAGAAGTCTTGCTGGGTGATGTCCAGTGTGTCGTGAAGTCTAGGGTGTGTCGTCAGGGCCGTGGCGAGTCTTGGTCACTGTCTGGGCTGGAAGTCAAGTCGGGTGAGTAGATGAGGATGCAGAACTGTTTGGAAGCGAGTTTGCCGGGCTCTCTAGGTCAAAATGGGTGGGGTGAAGGTGCTGTTTGTAGGCGGGTTTGGCAGACTCCCTAGGTCAATATGGAAGGATGGTGGATGTGGATTGACGGGTGGGTAGTGTTTCAGTTTGGAAGCGAGTTTGTCTGTTTCTCTAGGTCAATAATGGTGGTGAGGGTAGGATGGATGAAGGTTAGCCCAAGTGTTGTTCCAGATGTCGCCGAAGTCTGTCGTCCAAGATGGTCCAAGTGCCCTGGCTGCTGGTGCTGTCCGGGGGTCCCTGATCAGCCGTCCGAAGTCGCACGGCCAGGGCTCGCCCAGTACCTCCTCCGCCAGTCGCCTGAGGTCTTGACGATGGTCTTCGAAGTCAGCGCAGTTCAAGACACTGTGGAAGGGGTCCTCCTCCGGCTGTCCACAGTGGCAAAGGGCGTCCTCGGTGTGCCGGAAGCGCAGGTGATATTGTCCAAACTGCCCATGCCCCGTCAGGAACTGAGTGAGAACATGGTCAGCTCGGAACCACCGAAGTTGGAGTCGCTGCCTGACGCACGGGAAAATCTGGAAGGTCAGGTGTCCAGTGTCCGCCGCCTCCCACTCCTGCTGCCACTGGTCCAAGGTCCGCTCTCTCAGCTCGGTCTTCGTCTCGTTGTGGAGTCCCTTCTTCCTCTCCCACAGCGCCTTGGACAGTTGAACCCTCAGGTTGATGGGTAGCTCGCCAGCGACGACAGAGATTGCCTGGTACGATACTGTCTTGTAGGTCCCGGTGATGCAGCGCAGGGCTTGTCTCTGCGACATCCAGAGCTGTCTCCTGACATGCGTGTTGGTTGCTCGGTGGGCCCAAATGCGTGAGGCGTACTCCACCATGGGTATGTAGACCGCCCTGTAGATGGTCGTCAGGGTGGTGGGTCTTATGCCAAACTTGAGGCGTGCGAGGTGAGTCACCTTCCCCATCACCGCCCTCGCTCGTTTTCCGACGTACTTGACGTGCTGCAGGAAGGTGAGCTTGTGGTCCACAATGACTCCCAGGTAGCAGAACTCCTCAACATAGCCGATGCGTTGTCCTCCTAGCGTGATCTGTGGCAGGCGTCCTCGATGCATCTTCCCGGCCAACAGCATGGCCTTGGTCTTATTGATGGAGAATGTCAGCTTGACTGCAGCTGTCCAGCGGTCAAGACTGGCGCAGATCCCGGCAAACTTCGCCTCCAGATCCGGTCGAGATCGCCCTTGGACAAGGATGGCTGCGTCATCCGCGAAGGCTATCACATAGGCTCCAAGTGGAAGGTCGATCCGCAGCAGGTCGTCAAACACGCAGTTCCATAGAACGGGTCCTAGCACGGACCCCTGTGGGCAATCCCGCTGCACCTCCACGTCGACTCGGCAGCCGCCGTGTTCCATGTAGGCTTTCCTCTCCGACAGATAGGCGCAGATGATGCGGTAAAGGCTGGTCGAGATGTTCATCTGCCGGAGGTTGTGGAACACAGCCGGCCATCAGACCCCGTCGAAGGCTCCCTTGATGTCCAGGAACATACACTGCGTATTTGTCCTCCACTGCTGCGGTCCAGGAGACTAGGCGTTGGATGGTGTCCACTGTGCTGCGTCCGGGTCTAAAGCCGTGCTGGGCGTCGCTTAGCAGCCCGTTGTCCTCCAGGTAAGATGTTAATCTACTGCAAATCATGCGCTCGAAAGTCTTTCCGAGGCAGGACAGCAAGCTGATGGGCTGGAAAGATGCAGGGTCCGACCAGTCTCTGTCCCCTGCTTTCCTGATGATCTTCACCAGGGCCTCCATCCAGATGGTCGGGTATCGGCCGCTCCGCCAGCAGTCGTTGAGGTGCAGCAGGAAGAGTCCGCGGGCCCCAACGGGCCAGTGGTGCAGAACTTCAGCGGGAATGCCGTCAGGCCCAGGGGCCTTCCCCTTCTTCGTCTTGCAGATCGCAGCGTCAAGCTCGTCCAGTGTGAAGTCCTGCTCCTCCAGCCCGTCGTACGGTGTCGCCAGCTCCTCCCTGTTCCTCCGGTGGTGATCTTCTTTTTCTTGTCTGCTGTCGGGCGCCATCAGCGTTGAAAGTATGCACTGTAGCGTCTCCCCCATGTCCCTGGTGTAGTCTTGGTTGGCCGTCTTGACTATGGTGAACACCTCTTTCAGCTTCAACTTATCGGCTCCAAGCTTGTAGAGGAAGCCGAACGGGTCATTCCCAGTCTCTCCCACGAAGCGCTGCCAGCTGGTTGCCTTGCTGAGACGGATCATCCGCTTGTACTTCAGCTGCTCCCTCCTGTATATGCTTGTGAAGACGAACTTCATCCGACAGGGGCAGCAGCGCTGTGCTCTTGCTCGGCTGACAGTCTTCTTTTGGTTTTCGAGACCGGGGTACCACCATGGGGCCGACTTCTTCGTCTTCTTGCAGCCACGGGGGATCGCCACGGCACACACTTCCTTGAGAACCCTGGAGAAGTCCTCGGGGCTCTCCTCCGCCAGATATATTCGGCTGTAGAACATGCTGTTGAGTTCTGCGAAGTCCGTCCTGTTGACTTTCAGGGCTTGTCTCGAGGCTAGCGAAGTCTCGGTGGTGGCTTCCAGCTTCATCATGATGAGGCGATGGTCGCTCATGCTGGCGTCTTCCAGCAACCTCCATGATGACATGTGTCGGGCGATCCCACTTGTTGCCAGGGTGACATCAATATTGGTGCCCGACTGGTGGGTGTTGGGCCCTCTCTTGTTGAGAACTACCAGGTTGGCTCTGGCGATCAGGGCCTCCAGTTCAGCGCCTCTCTCGTTGGTCTCAGCGGAATGCCACAGCGGGGAGTTGGCATTGGCATCCAACCCCACTATGACATGTTCTCCACGCAGTCCTCGTAGGATGACTTCAAGATGGTCTATGAAGCTGTCGATCGGCTGGCTAAACTGGAAGTACCCGGAGATGATGTTGACGGGTCCAATCCGGGTCCTGATCCTCGTGCAGGCGAAGTGGGTCGTCTTGAACTGGAGCAGTTCTAGCGGCTCCAACTCCTGCCTACAAATGATAGCTGCCATTGGCCTGGTTCCCTCCGGCTGGTTCCCAATCACCAGATTGGATGAAGCGAGTCCGAAGCACCGCACCTTGCCTGCGACGCTGTAGGGTTCTTGAAGCAGGAGTAGGTCCATCCGCTCGTCCGCCATCAGCTGCCTGACCTCGTCCCCAGCGAGCCTGGAGTTTCTGAGGTTAAGCTGGCCGATCCTCAGGGTTGTTGCTGCTCCGCTCGTCTGTTGTCTATCCATCTTCGGCGGTGGATTGTGCGATCCAAGTAGCTGGGGCAACTGTTTCATGTTAGACTGTGGTCAAAATTTCTCCCAGCCCTTTTGCAGTTCGCACAGGTCGATCCCTTCGCCTTCTCTTTGCACTCTTTTATGCCATGACCTTCTTCGGCACAGTGGCCGCATGTCTCATGTTTGCTATTGCAGGCTTTCGCCAGATGTCCATATCTCTGACACCTATAGCACCTGACGGTGACTAGGTATTCAACGGTCTTGCAAGACCTCAATCCAAGACATATGCGTCCAGTTCTTGTGATCTCACGCTTTACTTCCGGTGATACCTCTACCACCCAGTGGCAGGTATCCGGATCTCGGTGCCCTGTTCGGAATATTGGGGTGAACCCCTCCACGAAGGGTTTCTGCTCCATGCAGTTTGGTAGTTCTGAGTATAAATGCTTCTTGTCAGGCCTTCCTCATCCAATCCCCTTGGCACATCGTAGATGAGTACCTTGGGGAGTCTTATTTTGGGTTTGCGCACCTCCGCCACAGGCAGCAGCTTTTCAGTTAGTTTCTTTACTTGATCTTCGCTTCTGTCGATTTCGATCGCTACCCCGCCGTTCTTAATCTTCGATAGGCGGTGGACCCTCAGTCCTAAAGCTTTCGGATCCACCGTCTTCTTCACCAGGTCACGGACTTCTTTTGACGTCTGTCCGTCCTGTTTTGGATAAACAAGGACGACGTCCGTGGTCTTCTTTACTGGTCGGGGCGCATCAACGACGGGTCTTCTAGCTGCCACCTGAGCGAAGGAAGTTGCAGGCCTGACTGGATTGGTATCCTTGAAGATTTTCACGATAGATGCTCGTTCTTCTAGCCTGGCTTTCATGGAAATGTTGACTTCATGGAGGGCCCTTGTGGCTCTTAGTATCTGCCGCAACCCGGCTTCAATCTCCTTAGCCTTCGCAGTTGCCATTTTGCCGGACTTCACACAAGAGGAGATCTTGACTCTCATTGATCCCACTAATCCTTCTACTTCGTCGTAGCAGGTAGTGGAATCCTTGCGGTTTCCTTCTAAGTCTTCTTCGTCTTCTTCATCGTCCTCTTGCCTGTTACGCTTCCACTCGTTTGCTTCTTCAGGGCTAAGTGGCTGCTTCCGCTTGGGGTTGCTGGCGTCTTCTTGTCGTCTTTCGGCGACCTCGGTTTCCCGAGGGGCTGCAGACTGACTTGGCTTGGTTGACATCGTTGGTGGTGTCATGGCCGGTGTTGTCTTAAATAGGTTTGTGTCTTGTCCGGGTATAGTCTTAGATAGGTTTGTGTCATGTCCAGATGTGTCTTCTTGCCTGGCGGGCCCTTGTGGTGCTGTCGGCTGGTGAGGTGGGGTCCGCTTTAACCCCGACCTCTGAAATGGATTCTTTTCTGTCATGGTGTCCGGTCCGGTAGTGTCACAATTGGGGTTGCACCTCTCTCAGAGGTGGTAATGCTCCTCTTAGCCGCTCAGCAGGAAGGCCGGTTGGCCCCTCTTATTTCCTCCCAAAGCGGGTAGCCTGCTGAGCGTTTCTAGCCGCAATCGCGTAGAGATGGGAGCACCGAGAGAGAAGGGGGTCAAAGTCAGGCAGTGCCTGCAAGGTTGTCAAGAGACGTACACACGGCGTCCGGCCGGTGTCTTGGGTGGTGGGCACGATTCTACAAAATTGTAGGGAGAGATGGCCACACCTAGAAGAAATTGGTTACTTTTGTTGGGTTTTCGCCGTTTGGGTTCTTCTTGTGGTTTATACTCGTTCTTAGTCTCTCTCGGCCTTCGGCCTTGCCTCGTGTAATGGTCGAAGCGGTTACACGTGGCGCAAAAGGGTTTAGAAAGGTAGTGGTCCTCGTGCGAGCACGGTCACACGCCTTCCTGGGTAGCGCCGCAGACGCGGCAGAGGGGAGAAGGGAGAGTGCAAGCTCCCGGTCCGTGACCGTAGAGATGGCTCTTGGGATAGGGGCGGACCAGTTGGTTACGGGAGGGCTCGACCCTATACGTCCTTCCCAGGACGCACAGGCCTTGCTCCAGCGTGGTCGCCACACAGGCCTCGCAGGATGAGAATATCCTCATGAGGCCCGTAGGAGAGCCACCCTGCCCGACGATGCGTCGGGCGCGGGTGAATCCGGAGCACGGACAGGATGCGGATTTTGGCAGGACGGTCAGGAACTCGTCGTCCCCTACATCAACATGGACGCCGCGGACGGCAATGTTGAGAAGGTCAGAGCGAGCAGGGGTTCAAGGGCCGGCGGGCTTATGCTTGCGGGGACGCGGCGTCAACTCGCAGGACGAGTTCGTGCCGAAGGTGGAGGTCGGTATCTTAGAGACGAATCTCAAGGCATCGGCAGGTTGGAGAATACCAGGAGCGTGGATGTGGTCTTTCTGGAGTAGAAATTTTGCGGGATGGGATGCGAAGGTTATGCGTAGACAAAACCTTCTGAAGGTGAAAGGGGTTGTTACCGCCAATCGTGTGGCCACGGATGGTCCCACGGTTGGACCGTGTGCGGGAAAAGATTGGACAGGGTAAGTCCTCGGGGAGGATTTGCGGGGCAGCAGGTTGAGAAGTCAAGGCCACCGGGACCGGTGACCAGATAGAGGAGGGTCCAGGGACTGGATCTGGTGAATGAGGGCGAGGTGAAGAGGGTGGTTTAGAGCGGGGTGATGAGGGGGTGGACGAGGAAGTCGAGGAAGCGGGAGACAGAAGCTTGTTCCAGTCAGGTATGGTTCGGGGTTTAGTGGGGTATTTTGCCGGTTCAAGGTGCTGATGGTGTGGTTTAGGGATGGGTTTTGGATCGGGGATGTTAGGTTGACCATTGAGGTAGTTGGGTGGAGGCAGGGTGCCGGTTTTCGACCATGTTAGGGCCGGGGATATGGATGGTTCGGAGGCGGGTTTGGGTACCGGTAGGCCGGTGGGAGGAGGTTTGGTCCCCGAAGGGACCGGCTTCTTCCCCATCCCGAGGGACGGGGCCAGAAAGGGTGGGCGAGGACTGGGCAGGGCGGAGGAAGCCTAACGGGGATGGTAAACCTAACAAGGATGGTATGAAGCGGCCTTGCTGTGAGTCGTATGTGATTAAACGGAAGACTGCAAGACGTATGTGAATGAATGGACACAGCAGGGCCACTAATTAGGAAGGAAAAGGATTCCCTAAGCCGACGCCTATTACACCAAGGCTTATCGGGTAAGAGACCGTGCGGCTAGCTGGTCCTCACCCGGCTTTCAGCTGCCCAGGCGAAGTGGGCCGAGGAGTGCGACGAAACACCCTCGCGGAATCACCAAACTTACCTGCTCTCCACTACAGAGAGTAACACCCGTGGCACTACACCACGAGTGGTAGATTGGCTCGCAGGCAAGCAGGCAGGCCTTCAAGCAGGAGGGCTGGCAGGCAGGCAAGCGAGCCGGTAGGTGGCCGGAGGTAAACTGGCGGCGGCGAGTCACTGGAAGAGCTCTGGCTGGGTACGAAGTAGCGGCGGAAGGGTCCTAAGTCCAGCGATGTTCTCCGACGACCTCAGCAGATAGATCAGAATCCAACGAAGTCCCGGAGCAGAATGTTTAATGTGATGGAAATCGGCGAATGACCTTCCAGCTTTTATAACAGATAGTGGGGATGGGAACTGTTTTGTTAGGTATGCTGGTGGGGGGAGCGAAGGCACGACCCACGTAACCTACGGTCATTGGCCAAAGAAAATCAATATGGCTGACTCTTTCATTTTATTTCAATTTACATAAAAGGGGTTCCCATGTCTTTGGAAGCTGTATACTATCATCCTTATTAAAATTATTTCTTCTTTTATATATTTCTATAGCTTCCCTTACGATTCTCGGGTAGTAATGTGGGATGTTGGCAAGGACTTTAGTTTTGTCAAATAAAACTCTATGATTACTTGTTGTGCTATGTTCAGTAACTGCAGACTTTTCCGTATCTTCATTCTTAGTATGCCTTATAATATGTTCCTTAATCCTTGTGGAAATTAACCTCTTGGTATCTCCTATGTAGACTGCCCCGCAACTACAATGTATTTTATATAATCCAGGCATAGCTAATGGAATTTTATCTTTGACTGGCCTCAGAAAATTATTCAATTTATTCCGGATATCAAGTTTAAATGAAATTAAAGTTTAAAACATACCTTTATTTAAGCATATTTAATAATGGCCACCCACTCATTGCTACCGTACGTGTATGGGTGGGTGGGAGGGTCATCACTTATTGGGCTAGAGTTATCACTACTTTACTTTTATGGGAAAGTCACCACCACCGTACGTGTATGGGTGAATGAGAGGGTCATTACTTCTGTATGTCTACAGTTGGGTTAGAGGCATCACTACTTTACATGTATGGTAGGTTCATCACTACCGTACGTGTATGGGTGGGTGGAAGGATCATCATTTCTGTACGTGCACGGTTGGGCTAGAGTCATTACTATGTTACGTGTATGGGATGGTCATCACTTCTGTACGTGTACATTTGGGTTAGAGGCATCACTACTTTACTTGTGTGGAAGGGTCATCACCACCTTACGTGTATGGGTGGATTAGAGGGTCATCACTTCTGTACGTGTACGGTTAGGATATAGTCATCACTACTTAATGTGTATGGGAGGGTCATCACTACCGTACGTGTATGGGTGGGTGGAAGGATCATTACTTCTGTACGTGCAAGTTTGGGCTAGAGATTCATCACTACTTTATGTGTATGGAAAGGTCATCACCACTGTAGACTCATCACTACTTAACGTGTAAGGGTAGGTGGTGCGGGTGGGTAAATTATCATGGGATCCAACACCCATACATGTACGTTGGTACCCACCACACCATACATGTACTGTGGTAACCATCACACCATACATGTACTGTGGTAACCACCACACCATACATGTACTGTGGTACCCACCTCACCATACATGTACTGTGGTTACAAACGATTATATATAAAGATAATACGACTCTTAAAATAAGATTCTAAAAATTAAATATCTGGTTTACTTAGTATCCCAACTGATGGAAGACACATATATGCCAAAGCGTAGGCATCCACAGACCAAACAACACAAAGCTAGACGTGTAACGCCGCCTTAGTCGGATTCCTAGCCTCCAATAATCAGGGCCAACTTTGATTCAATCGAATTCCGTTATGGAATCGCAGTATTCCCCCACAAGGCAGACGGATATCTTCAGGTATGCCAATCAAGTTCTGTTAGTTGTATGAAATGAAATTAGTTATTTCTCCAATTTTTTTTAAGAACGATTATTTTCAGTTTTATCATGGGGACAGGCACATATTACTAAAATAATAAAATCTGCTTAACCTATTCTAAATTTGATTTGTCAAAAAATCTATAACATAACTTACTCTCGCCCTCTTAAAATCCAAAACATTAGTAACATTTAAAAACACAAAATTTACTTAAAATAACATTCTGTGCACTTTTCTGCCTAGAGCAACATGGTTCAGGCCCTAAAAATTATTACGGAAGGTTTATTAACTTTCCATTCTCATCGGAAAGGAATAATTTCTGATATCTTGTCATAATGACTACATACTACGTTTTTGTAGTTACCTTTTAGCGTACAACACAACATTTTTTTACTGAGGCAAAATTAGATCAATACAACAATTTTTATATTGTACTAGGGGGCACCCCTGCACGCTTCGGGTGCCAACCCCGTCGTCACTCGCTACGCTCGTGAGGTATGCTCGGCCTGCGGCCTCACCAAGACACTCTGCTACAGTCCCATTTTTGGATCTTGGCATGTCGCCTCGTGAGGAAGATCGATCTACGACCTTATCAGGACTCTTAAGCAGTATTCTATGAACTATAAATAACAAAAATACCTTTTTAGGAGGCATGTCATAAAAAGTAAACTGCAAAACAAATAATTATTTATTTTTTATTTTTACGTTTCACCACATGTTTTAATTACCGAGGAAAAAAGGTTAACACCAAATACAGATCACCCGATCAAGTAAAAGTAGTATGAGCTACACTCTCAAGGTGAAATGTAGAACTACAATAAATCAAAACATATACAGTACTGTTGTTGTGAGAACTTCAATCTGCTTATGGCATGTGAAACTACATTAAACCACACAGTCATATGTTTTTTGTAAACAATTCAGATTCTCCATTTGAATAACATAGGATATTTGGGAGCCTGTGGGGCGGGACCCTGTGGACGGATCTGCATCAAACTTCACAGAAACCATCTCGGGAGTATACAGGACAACATCCTAAAGTTTCGTGGCGATCGGTTGGATGGTTTGGCAGCGCATAAACTTCAAATATATATACATATATATATATACAAACATCCTCTTTTATAAATATAGATTAACTAACAAATTAAAACAATATATTTTTCTTAAAAAAATAAATAAAATAAAAATCAGTCCAAATTAAACAAGCAGTATTGTTCAACAGTTTGAACTAAGAACAGAATACCGTAAATATTTTATCCCTCCCACTTAGATTAAAACATATATTCCAGCCTAAAAGGATTTATTATAAACTCTCGTAAAATTATTTAAAGTTTAAATGTGCATCAAACAATCTAATTAGATTTAACGTGCTCAAACTTAAATAAGTGCGTAAGAGTCGGCCCCATTACTTGTTTAGGAGAGTTTTTTATGCTGATAGTAAGTAGATAATTTAACCTCGTTTAATGTGTTTAGAGCCAAGCAACAGAGAGTGGGACTTTAAGGATTTATCTAATGAGAAATGTTCACTTCAATAATTTTTCCATTACGTTTCTGTGAAGAGAAAACTTTCACTTAGGGGTTCTTTTTTCTTTGCGGCACAATGGGATGGTTGGGGTGGAGAGGGAATTACTTCATTATTGGATTATGAAAGGTGAACTGTGATAATAATTTGTTGCTAGTATTTCGATTATACGAGCGCGTATTACCAAAGTTACTGTTAAATTTGGTTAAAATTTGTTAAATTAAAATGTTTTCTGACAAATATCATAACACTTGCGCTCCAGTAAAAACTTACTACATTACCTGACATAGTTCGATATATACCTGCGCTCCAGTAAAAACTTACTACATTACCTGACGTAATTCGATATATACCGGCGCTCCAGTAAAAACTTACTACATTACTCGACTTAGTTCGATATATACCTGCGCTCTACTAAAAACTTACTACATTACCTGACGTAGTTCGATATATACCTGCGCTCCGGTGAAAACTTATTCCACATTCTGTATACACATTCCGGTGAAAACTCTGATACACATTCATGTCTACTTGCGCTCCAGTGTAAACTTACTCCACTACTTGATACACATTCATGTATACTTGCGCAACAGTGTAAACCTACTCCACTATTTGATACACTTTTATGTATACTTGCACAACAGTGAAAACTTCCTACACTACTTGATACACATTAATGTATACTTGCGCAAAAGTGTAAACTTACTCCACTACTTGATATTACTTGCACAACAGTGAAAACTTCCTACACTACTTGATACACTTTCATGTATACTTGCAAAACAGTGAAAACTTCCTACACTACTTGATACACATTCATGTATACTTGCGCAAAAGTGTAAACTTACTCCACTACTTGATATTACTTGCACAACAGTGAAAACTTCCTACACTACTTGATACACTTTCATGTATACTTGCAAAACAGTGAAAACTTCCTACACTACTTGATACACTTTCATATATACTTGCAAAACAGTGAAAAATTGTTGCACTACTTCACACACTTTCATACATAACTGTGCTACAGTGGAAACTTGTTCCACTACTTCACACACTTTCATACATAACTGTGCTGCAGTGAAAACTTGTTGCATTACTTCACACGTTTTCATATATAACTGTGCTACAGTGAACAGTTGTTGCACTACTCACACGTTTTCATTATTTATAACTGTGCTACAGTAAAACTTGTTGCACTAATTGACAGACTTTCATACATAACTGTGCTAAAGTGAAAACTTTTTGCACTACTTCACACACTTTCATAAATAACTGTGCTAAAGTGAAAATTGTTGCACTACTTCACACACTTTCATACATAACTGTGCTGCAGTGAAAACTTGTTGCACTACTTCACACGGTTTCATATATAAATGTGCTACAGTGAAAACTTGTTGCTCTAATTGACACACTTTCATACATAACTGTGCTACAGTGAAAACTTTTTGCACTAATTGACACACTTTCATACATTAATGTGCTACTGTGAAAACTTGTTGCACTAATTGACACACTTTCATATATAAAAGTTAAAAGTTAAAGTTAAAGATTGTCTTATTTTACCAGGCGAAGTTAGGGCTAAGGAGCCCTCTCTAACCAGGCGAAGTTAGGACTAAGGAGCCCTCTCTAACACTTAACCTGGGGACCAACGGCTTTACGTGATTTCCGAACCACGGGAGCGGCAGGGCAAAATCTATTAGTGGTCACATCGGGGATCGAAACCGGACCGGCAGCATGGCAAGCCAGCGCCTTAGCCCCTTATCTACGGCCGCTCCCCTGTATGTTTCACTGTAGCACAGCTATACACACACACACACACACACACACACACACACACACACACACACACACACACACACACACACACATATATATATATATATATATATATATATATATAACTGTGCTACAGTGAACAGTTGTTGCACTACTCACACGTTTTCATTTATAACTGTGCTACAGTAAAAACTTGTTGCACTAATTGACAGACTTTCATACATAACTGTGCTACAGTGAAAACTTTTTGCACTACTTCACACACCTTCATATATAACTGTGCTAAAGTGAAAATTGTTGCACTACTTCACACACTTTCATACATAACTGTGCTGCAGTGAAAACTTGTTGCACTACTTCACACGTTTTCATATATAACTGTGCTACAGTGAAAAGTTGTTGCACTACTCACACGTTTTCATTTATAACTGTGCTACAGTAAAAACTTGTTGCACTAATTGACAGACTTTCATACATAACTGTGCTAAAGTGAAAACTTTTTGCACTACTTCACACGGTTTCATATATAACTGTGCTACAGTGAAAACTTTTTGCACTAATTGACACACTTTCATACATTAATGTGCTACAGTAAAAACTTGTTGCACTAATTGACACACTTTCATACATTAATGTGCTACTGTGAAAGTGAAAACTTGTTGCACTAATCGAAACACTATAACTTTAACTTTTTTCATATATAAAAGTTAAAAGTTAAAGTTAAAGATTGTCTTATTTTACCAGGCGAAGTTAGGGCTAACGAGCCCTCTCTAACCAGGTGAAGTTAGGACTAAGGAGCCCTCTTTAACACTTAACCTAGGGACCAACGGCTTTACGTGATTTCCGAACCACGGGAGCGGCAGGGCAAAATCTATTAGTGGTCACATCGGGGATCGAACCCGGACCGGCAGCGTGGAAGCCAGCGCCTTAGCCCCTTATCTACGGCCGCTCCCCTCTATGTTTCACTGTAGCACAGTTTTATATATGTAGCACAGTTTTATATATATATAAAACTGTGCTACAGTGAAAACTTGTTGCACTATATATACTGTAACGCTTTCATATATGACTGAACTACTGAACTATAAGAGCCTTTAATTTTTTTTATAATCTCAGCTAAAGTAGGATCACGTGACGGGAGGTTGTTCAATAGTGGAACTGTTGAACCGGACACTTGATTTTTAAATAATGTAGTGCGGTGCTTAGGAATTGGACTGCGGTTAGTATATAGCTGGGACTAGTGGAAGGAAGGTAGAACTTAATATTTTTCTTTGTGAAGACTGCCGTCTGTAAAATACATACTCAGAAAGGTCAATAACTTGTTTCAGCGAAATGACCTCTGTATGACTTTGACTTATGTTTGAGAATGAAAGCCCTTGTGTGTTCCCGCCGCCATACAGGAGTGTGGATCGACAGCTACTGCCGTGTTTACTGCTAATTGAAACTGTATCACAGCTGTAATAAACTGTGGGCAATTTCGTAATAATCAGTTTCCGGATGTGATTAGTATTTAAGTTGAATGAACACTCCCTCACTCTGCGCTAATCCAGTTGACATTTCGTTCGTTTTGACAAAGATATCATATGTAAGTGTTTTTTGATAGTTAATTTTAAGTTTTACGTGTATCAATTTATTAAGTTTGAAAAGCTATTTAGTTATTAGATAATAGATTTTTGGAATGTTTTAAATTAACTGCATACTTTTTTTAAATCTTAAATAAGATAAGGGTGGAAGACAAAATAAGACAAAGATAGTAAAATTATTTCAGAATGCAATATATTAGATTTAATACTGAAATATTAGCCTCCATTTATTTACAGCTAAATTCAACTTACTCGTTCCTTATTAAGTTCTAGAGTTTATTTTACCAAATTAAATAAACAACATTACTAAGCTTAATAATTTAAAAATAAAATTAAACAACCCGATAACACAGAATATATTATCGATTCAAATTAGGCCTTTATATTTAACTTTAAATTCTTCAGACATTGATTATATTTCAAAGCTGTCTGGAATAATATAATAACATAATAACTGGAATAATATAATAACATTATTCACAGATTAAAATAAGCAATTGTTTTCATCATAGAGTCACAGCTGTCATTTTGTCTTAGCAAAGACGGACACGTAGGTCACAGGGTGTTATCAAGGACTTATGGACACATAGGTCATTGGGTGTTAGGAAGGATTTACATACACATAGGTCATTGAGTGTTAGCAAGGATTTACGGACGTATAGGTCATTGGGTGTTAGCAAGGATTTACGGACGTATAGGTCATTGAGTGTTATCAAGGACGGACACATAGGTCATTGGGTGTTAGGAAGGATTTACGTACACATAGGTCATTGGCTGTTAGCAAGGATTTATGGACACATTGGGTGTTAGGTCATTGGACACATAGGTCATTGGGTGTTACCAACAACTTACGGACACATAGGTAATTGGGTGTTAGCAATGATTTACGGACACATAGGTCATTGGGTGTTAGGAAGGATTTGCGTACACATAGGTCATTGGGTGTTAGCAAGGATTTTCGGACACATAGGTCATTGGGTGTTAGCAAGGATTTACGTACACATAGGTCATTGGGTGTTAGCAACGGCTCCGGACACAGGTCATTGGGTCTTAGCAAAGACTTACATACACAAAAAGTCATTGCGTCTTCGCAAGGACTTACATACAAAAAAGGTCGTTGCGTCTTAGCAACGAGTTACGGACACGTAGGTCATTGGGTGTTAGCAACGACTACGGACACAGGTCATTGGGTCTTAGCAATGACTTACGGACACATAGGTCATTGGCTGTTAGCAAGGACTTACGTACACATAGGTCATTGGATATTACCAACGACTTACGGACACAAAGGTCATTGGGTGTTACCAACGACTTACGGACACAAAGGTCATTGGGTGTTAGCAAGGGCTTACGGACAAAAAGGTCATTCAGTCTTAGCAACGACTTACGGACACAAAGGTCATTGGGTGTTAGCAAGAACTTACATACACAAGAGGCCATTGCGTCTTAGAAACGACTTACGGACACATAGGTCATTGAGTCTTAGCAACGACTTACGGACACAAAGGTCATTGGGTCTTAGCAAAGACTTACATACACAAAATGTCATTGCATCTTCGCAAGGACTTACATACACAAAAGGTCATTGTGTCTTAGCAACGACTTACGGACACTTAGGTCAAACGACTTATGGACACATAGGTCATTGGGTGTTACCAACAACTTACGGACACATAGGTAATTGGGTGTTAGCAAGGACTTACGTACACATAGGTCATTGGGTGTTACAAACAACTCATGGAGATATAGGTAATAGGGTATTAGCAACGACTTACGGACACATAGGTCATTGGGTGTTAGGTTGGACTTAAGGCGCGTTCACACATGGCGACTTTACTCGCTGCGACTAGAGTAGCGGCTACTAATCGCTATGTGTGAACAGTAAGTAGCGGCGACTAGCACTCGCCGGCGAGTAAAAATTCACTCGCGAGGAAAGTTGGACATGTTTAACTTTTGGGGCGAGTAGTCGCCAGTAGCTGACCTTGAAGTGTCACGTGGTACACTCGCCGCGAGTGGTAGCAAGCCTGTCGCCCTGTGTGAATAGTGTTATCGCCGACTAGAAGCCGGTAGCTTGCGATCTGACGACTCGTGGTTGTGTTTTGCTCCTTTTATAACGTTTTGTCAGTTTATACGGATTCTATACTAAAGATGGCCGATAGTGTGAAGTGGAGTAGTGACCAAATTGTTACTTTCCTGGAAATTTACAGAAAGCATGAGTGTTTGTGGGACATTAGGTCACCTGAATATCTAAAACGCGACTCGAAGCAACAGGCGTTTGCCAAATTGCTTGATGAACTCAGACTTAATGGAATAATAGTGACTGAAGATGTGCTGAAGAAAAAAATTAAGAACTTACGTGATGCATATCGTAATGAACTGAACAAAGTAAAGAAGTCGAAGAAGAGTGGTGCCGGGGCAAGTGAGGTGTATAAACCTAGTTGGTTTGGTTTGGTGCAGCAGACGCTTTCTGGAATAGCGTGTTATCCGGGAGGCAATCATCTTCAAGTATGGTAAGTTAATTACTGTACATGATTAATTAATCCTAGACAGGTCAAACTTCAAGTCAGCAAGCCTTTTTTATCCTGAAGATGGGTTAAAAAGGCTCGTTTTAAAAATACAGTTTTGTAGTAAATCAAATACGGTATGTAAGTACATAAAAACATCATATTCTTGTTTATGCCCTGCCTTCTTATTTATCTGGAAATCAGAACTACCAAATTTGTAATGCACAACAATTAAGAGATAAAAATATTGAAACGAAATAGGAAACTGAAAGTTAAGCATGTTTGAATTATTTTTAAATTAATTATACCAACAATTTAAAAAAAAATTATACATGATTAACTTTCTGTTTCACATGTAATTAAGGTATTTTATCTTTCAGTTTTAGTACATTACGTCCTGTTTGGTAATTATTACAGTAGTTGATTAAAATAATGAACGCAACATTGTTGGTATAATATATTTACATAATTGTAAAATAAGAGAAAACATATGATATTTACAGTCACATTTCATGGTACTATATTACCATTCCATCAATGTCCATTTTTATTTACTTAGGCCAACAGCTTTCTTCTGCCACGGTACAGCCATATGGGACATGAAAGCATAAGAATATGCATTGCGGACATCTTCTCCATCCTGTGCATAGTTATTGGATTTATATTGCTTTTCCATCGGGCTCAATGTAGTAGGTACATCCCGCCACGAGCCACCGGTGAGTTGGCCCGTAATGATGTCCTCCTCGTCCACTGATCCTGGTGGTAAATACGCCCGACTAGCTGTCATTCTAAGCCAGTTGTGGATTGAGCAACAAGCTTTAGTTAGAAGCTCAGCTGTATCTACCTTGAGTGCGATCGGAGTGTTGAATACACGAAACCTTGACGATAAAATCCCGAATGCGTTTTCTACAACTCGCCTAGCTCTTGATAAGCGGTAATTGAAAATCCTCTCTTGGAGTGTTAGCTTTCTATGAGCGTATGGTTTCAGCAAGTTACTTCCCAAAGGGAAGATATCGTCTCCTACTAAAACCCCTCCCTCTGGCCAATTTAACAAATTTTGCTCTAGTGCACAGTTGAAAGTAGAAGTCTGGAATATGGTGCTGTCACTCGCTCGACCATCACTACCTACGTCTATGTATCTGAAGCAATAGTCAGCATCTACTACGGCTAACAGTACTATACTGTAGGTCCCTTTGTAGTTGAAAAATTCTGAGGTTGAGTTTGGTGGTCTTCTTATCAGCACATGCTTCCCATCGACAGCACCACAACAGTTTGGGAAATTCCAAATGTCTTCAAAAGCTTTCATTATTATGAAAATGAATGCTATTGCATTCCACTCCTCTTCGGTGTTTGGTACCTACAAATAAAAAAGCCTGTAAAATACTACATTTTATTTATCCAAAGATTCTAGATGTTACTGTATAAAAATTGCCAGTTTATTATTAATTTTGTGAAAACCCATATATATATATATATATATATATATATATATATATATATATATATGTATATATGTATATACATATGTATAGCTAACTTTATGCAGACTTTGGCTTCATTTAACTAACAATGGTTTCAGGAGCCCGAGCTTTGAATGGCATTAGTTGTATATTGATGTGTTTTTCCACAGGATTGGGACACTCAGAGTGTAGCCGAAGACGACATTGCAGGGGATGAACCGGAAAACGTAGATGGTTTGTTAATGGAGCAGACTGCAACCGCAACATCAACCGCAGCACCTGCGCCTGTTCTACCTGTAAAAAGGATTGCAAGTAGCATGCCACCACCCAGTCTTCGTAAAAAACCTTTCAAGCCAGGCAATATGATAAAGTATCCCACAGGCAGTAACTCAAAGTACCCGGCCCGCTTTGAATCCTCCTTAGATAAGCTGGAAAACATAGCCATGATGGTATCGCCGCAGGAAACTGAAACTGTTACAGATGACCAGTATGACAGATTCGCTAAGCACGTTGGATCTCAGTTAAGAGAATTACCTCTGAGGAGTTTTGTTCTGTTGCAACAGGAAATACAAAACTTAATTACTAGAGAAAGACTGAATCAAATCGACTTTACAAATCAGTTCACGCCCTCGCCTGCTGAATCTTCAAGTAGTTGTGATGTTTATAGTCCGTTACAGATTCAGCCGTATGACAACTCGAACACATCCGGACTAGACCTCGTGCAGAAAGCACTTTTAGAGATTGGCGAAATGCCAAAACCGTGAATGTAATACTGTGTTTCATTAATAAAGAATATGTCACGATTAGTATGTTTTGTTATTACTTTTTTCAATGTTTTGGCCTCCTTATAGGGGATTGATTTAGTTTATAAATGTTATTTGCAATTGAATAAATAGTATACTTATATGCAGAGAATGTCCAGTATGATGGACGCATTCCCCATACGTAAAAGTATGGGAAATGCATTCATTGTGCTTTGAATATTGAATTCCCAAGCTTGCATTACTTTAATTTAACATAGTATTGAAGATTATTGCTATTGAAGAAAATAAGTAATCTTACCTTCATAAATGGCTGAAGAACTTCACATATGGCACTCAGCACTTCAGGTAACAAAACGGAAATTGTATTGTATGGTACTCTAAAAAGGTATTGGAGTGATTTAAGGCTGTCTCCACTCGCCATATACCTCAAAGCTATCTCCAGTTTGGTACGGCAAGAAATTGCTTCCCTCCATCGTGTATCCTCCTTCTTTATTAATGGTGATACCATTTTTAACAACTCCTCAAACTTTGGAACTGTTAATCTCATAATGTTGTAATAAGATTGGGGATCTTCACTTGCCAATTCTTTCAATAGTGTCGCAGAAGCACCTAGCCTATCCCTTCGCCGTATCCACTCCCGGACCCACTGACGTTTTCTTTTATTTCTTAATTTATTCACTAATTCATCACAAAGTTCCTTAACACAGTTACTCAATACACGTCTCAAAGTCTCTCGCCTTCCTACAGACATTTTCCACAGCAAACCCTACTCACAACGAATCATCGAACTGTACTAACTACTACAAATCGCGATGTGTGAACAGAGATCGAAAATTTGCCGGCGAGTAAATAGCGGCGACTAAAGTAGCGGCGACTTAGTAGCGGCTAGTTAGTCGCCATGTGTGAACGCCCCTTTACGGACACAAAGGTCATTGGGTATTAAGGCTCTGTCACATTGAGCGACTTTACTCGCCGCTACAAGTCGCGGCTACTAATCGCACTCGCCAATAAATTCTTCCCTGCAGTCACCATAGGCGACTAGAAGTGGCTATTGAGGTTCTGTGTTGTGCGGAGTGATAACCAGTGTCATGTCATCTGTGGGAATAAGCCAACAGGCTTTACGACGTCTGTTGTTGATGAGTGTCTCAGAACTTTGCGTGGAGTTGCTTTTTAACACAAGAAATAAGAAAAAACGGGTGGGTTCGTGATTGGATAGGTAGGAGGGGTAAATTAGGTGCCTCGGCCACGCTTATGAAAGAACTAGCGAGTGAGGACCCGCTCAATATTATGCGGTTATCATTACCAAAATTCAATGAGTTGCTTAATTTGGTCACGCCACTAATAAAGAAAAAGATACAATTTTGAGGGAGGCAATTCTTTGCCGGACCAAACTTGAGGTAACTTTACGATACCTTGCAAGTGGCGACAGCCTAAAGTCACTTCAATATCTGTTTAGAATACCTCACAACACCATTTCAAAATTTCTACCAGTTGTGCTACGAGCAATATATCAAGTCCTGGAACCTTATATGAAAGTAAGTAGAACAGTTTGTTTACTATTTTTTCATATGAATTACAACAGGAAATGAAAATAACATATTGAAATTCTTTGACATCGTTTAATGATTATCACATGAATAGTAATGCATAATGGACAACGTAACAAAAACTCAACAACACATGTTAGACGTAAAGAATTGTAACATAATATTACTTTAAAGTAGGCTTTATAGTTGCTTGTAGTACATTGCTACATAATACATAAGAATGACATTATCAGTTAATTGAGTTTAATGCAACAATATGACATTGGTTTACTATCAGAAATCTCAGGCATCTGTCAATTTGATTTGGCTCTAAAGACGCCAGCCAATGCTTGTTGGATAAGGTCCAATCCACTAGAATTATTTGAGCATTGGGGTGCATTGTGAAGTGTAAAAAAATCTGAAGAGTTGCTTGAATTTGACGCTGAGTATGCTGACATATCCATTAGGCAAAGCCTTTCATTTGTTAAAATTTGTTGAAATTGGTTTTGTATGACAACAAAACTACGCAGGGGCAATTCCCTCAACTGAGAAGCTATATGTGTTCCAAAGTTATCATATTCGTCCCCGACTTTCGGCTCGACAATGGGCTGTTCACAAGCCATTTCTGCAATACCTTGCAGTTTGTTGACAACTGTCTCAAAACGAGAAGGATATTTCGTATTCATAGTCGTTTTTATACCTTTAGGGAGGCGAGCGGGGTTTTTTTTTAGGCTGGACAGAAGAAGTCTCCTGTTGTGATATGTTCCTTGACTCTGTTCCTGACGAACCATCATCGTTTGGATCCTGCTGTACCTCATGAGAACCTCGTTTTCTGGAGTCAGGGTGTCCAAATCCTGTTGGCAAACACATACATTAGCGTCCAATTAAGTTTTGTTTTACACTACACTATTGCATTATTTTTGGTTATAGGTTCCGAAAACTGAAGCTGAATGGGAAAATATCATGACAGGTTTTGAAGATCTGTGGAACTTCCCAAACTGGATTGATGGGAAACACGTGCAGATAAAACGACCTCCTAATTCTACATCACAGTTCTACAACTATAAAAGCACCTATAGTATAGTGCTGTTTGCTTTAGTTGATGCATACTACTGCTTCCGCTACGTTGATGTAGGAAGTGATGGCAGAGTCAGTGACTCGACAGTTTTTAAAACTTCAAATTTGAACGTTGCATTGGAAAACAACAGTTTAAACTGGCCAGAGGAAGGGGTCTTAGTAGGGGATGACATTTTCCCTTTGGGATCAAATCTTTTGAAACCATATTCGCATAGGAAATTAACTCTCGAGCAAAGAATTTTTAATTACCGCTTAAGTAGAGCGAGACGCGTCGTAGAAAATGCATTTGGCATTTTAGCATCGAGATTTCGGTTGTTCGGCAAACCTATAGACCTCAATGTTGATACAATTGAGCTAGCAGTAAAAGCCTGCTGTTCTATTAACAACTAGCTCAGAATGACATCAGGTAGGGCCTATTTACCACCTGGATCAGTGGACGAGGAGGACGTTATAACAGGTAGAATAACACCTGGCTCATGGCGAGATGTACCAACAGCGTTAGGTAGTCTAGACAGGCAATATAAGTCTAATCATTTCGCCCATGATGGAGAAGATATCAGGAAAGCTTATTCATATGCTTTCATGACACACCGCGCCGTTCCATGGCAAGAAAAAGCTGTAGGCCTACATGTAACTAATTAAAATATACATCAGTTACAATCGCTTATGTGTGATTATTGTTTTATTACCTTTTACACATAAAAAACTGTGGTTAAACTCTATGGGAAATAAAGGTTATTAATAGCATATTTGCCATTGCAAGCACCGAGATGAAGCTTACGGCCGAATTCATAGTCGTTTCCCTAATCAGAGGAAGCCTCTATTTGTTTATTTATGTCTTAACACCAATGTTTAACCTCCAAAGAAATTAGTATGGAGGTTAAACATTGGTGTTATGACAAAAATAAACAAATAGACGCTTCCTATGAATAGAGAAATGACTATGAATAGGGCCTACGTCTGGGCGTGATTTATTAAATCAAGTACTTTTACAACGTGTTACGAACGATATTTTCCATTGTACTGCATAAAAGGCAAATATTATTTACGACTTTTACTATTATTTATTATTGGTGCAGTGTGATGTAAAAATGCAATACTATTTTTTTACTTACTATGCTCGATGTTGACTCTTCCAGGTATGAAACTGTTCCAGAAGGCATCTGCTGCTGTAAACCAAGCTAATTTTGGTTTATGCACTTTGTCCGCACTAGCACCACTCTTCTTTGATTTTTCCACTTTGTTCAATTCATTCCTGTAGGCGTCCCGCAGATTTTTTATTTTCCTCTTCAAAGCATTTTCAGTTACAGGAAGATCAACTAGTCCAAGTTCATCCACCAATTGCGTATATGCCTCTCTTTTTAAATCATGTTTCAAGTAGTCTGGGGACGTAATGTCCCAGATACACTCGTATTTTCTGTATACATTAAGGAATGTAGTCGGCTACCAACTACTAGTCGCGTCAAAAATTTAACATGTCCTATTCCTCGCGCTACCGAATTTTCACTAGCCGGCGAGTATTAGTCGCAACTAATGACTATGTCACACCTAGCGATTAGTAGTCGCTACTCGAGTAGCGGCGAGTAAAGTCGCTCAGTGTGACAGAGCCTTTACCAACGACTTACGGACACATAGGTCATTGGGTTACCAACTATTTACGGACAGAAAGGTCATTGGGTGTTAGCAAGGACTTACGGACACAAAGGTCATTGGGTTTTACCAACGACTTACGGACACATAGATCATTGGGTGTTAGCAAGGACTTACGGGCACAAAGGTCATTGGGTTTTACCAACGACTTACGGACACATAGATCATTGGGTATTACCAACGACTTACGGACACATAGGTCATTGGGTGTTAGCAAGGACTTACGGACACATAGATCATTGGGTATTACCAACGACTTACGGACACATAGATCATTGGGTGTTAGCAAGGACTTACGGACACAAAGGTCATTGGGTTTTACCAACGACTTACGGACACATAGATCATTGGGTATTACCAACGACTTACGGACACATAGGTCATTGGGTGTTGCCAACTATTTACGGACAGAAAGGTCATTAGGTGTTAGCAAGCACTTACGTACGCAAAGATCATTATTATTATTTATTATTATTCATTATATCATATAGGTTTGCGTACCTAACGACTAACGGACACTAGGTTAAAACTATATGATGTCACAAATGCAGAGAATCTTTTGGTAAATATATTTACTTTTTCGTTGAGGTTGACTTCTGTGTTTTTATTTGACGGATAATTAATTACTGATAAATACAACATTGCACTTTACCGCTGCTAAGAAGGTGTCCCTCACAACAAGGACAACCCTCAAATTTCTTTTAGTAATGGCTTCTTAAATGAGATAACTATTCATTTTTCGTAATTTATACAGTTTAAAAAGATATTTAAAGATATTAATGAAAATCATCAATATTAAGTCTGTCTGGTATTTGGATTTAAGATTTCCAGTTATGTTAGTTTAAGATTTCAGTTGACCTAGATTTTAAAAAGTTGCCTTAGTGTTTGACTTTCAATTACTACAAAATTGAATATTTGGATATATTCTGGCCCAACAGTGATGGAAATATAAAATCGCCTTAAAATTTTATATTGGTAGAGTGAAGCTTTAATTAGATGCCCAAACTCCACGATCCTAGCTAATAAATGTTCGTGACAATGGAAAGAGTAGATAAAAGAAACTGGCCACTTGAAAGTAAGAGGTTTTATTGCTAGTGTTCAGCTGTTGTAGAGTGTAATACCAGAATGTATAACCTCTGCCTTCTAGACGCCGCCAAATTGGATTCGTTTTATGCCCAACTTTATGATCTGCTGCAAAGTATTACATGCCAAGTCGACGAAATCAGTTTTCATTCTTCAAAACCAATTTGAAGCTCGTAAATTTCGTTCAGGAAATAGTGTTTCAGAACTAAATACGAGTGGCTTGGTTTTACTGCAGTCGAAAAGGAATTCTTCGATCCCTATAAAGGATAAGTTCTATTTGATTGTGTTTAATGATTTGTAAGTTATGATTTTCTTCCATCTATCTTCACTTGGATGTGAAAATATATTAACTGATATTTGGTCAGTGATAACATTTCCATTGTATCGTATGAGAATTCATACAATTTGTTGTAACTGTTTTGATCGATAACGATATGCAAGTTATGATAGTCCTAAGTATATTACCGCTTGACTGTCGAAAGTGAGTATTACCTGAATGACATTTGATCAGTGATAACATTTCCAATGTATCGTATGAGAATCCATGCAGTTGGTTGAAACTGTTTTATTCTGATCAATAACGATATGCAAGTCATGACAGTCCTAAGTATATCACCGCTTGACTGTCGGATGTGAGTATTATCTGAATGATATTTGATCAGTGATAACATTTTCAATGTAGCGTATGAGAATCCATGCAGTTGGTTGAAACTGTTTTATTCTGATCAATAACGATATGCAAGTTTTGATAGTCTTGAGTCTATCTTCGCTGGACTATCGGAAGTGAGTAGGGGAGGGCGGGGTACTTTGTCACAATGTTTACTTTTGATTTTTTCACCAAGTTTTGGTTTGTTTTTTAGCCGAATCAAATATGTTAATAAATAGTCCATACCTTTGTACAAGTTATGAGAAATTATCAGATTTCTAGTAAGTATCTAAGTATTTGATAATATTTTTTTCCTAAGCACTTCAAGTGTGACAAAGTGCCCCATGGCAGGGTACTTTGTCACAAGGTATGGGGTACTTTGTCACATGTATTTTAAAGGGGAAGAACTTTAGCCACCAAAGTTTTTAAAATTTTTTTATTACCTTATTTATTTTATAGGATTCATTACATAATGACTAATAGACTACTGTATAGGTATAAATA